>VZRH01001273.1:10764-54244 GCA_013397555.1 Urocynchramus pylzowi
CCGCCCGCCCCACGTGCCGCGCGCGGCCCCGCGCGCCCTCAGGCGGGCCCATGGCGGAGAGCGGCGCCTGGCTGCTGGTGCTCGGCGCCGTGTTCCTCTGCAACGCGCTCAAGATCCTCCTGCCCTCCTGCTCCTCCCTCGTGAGTGGCGGCGCCGAGGGGGAAGCCGGGGGATGGCTGGGAGGGGGCCCCAGGAAGCCGGCGGAGCGGTGCCGGGGCCGGAGCGCTCCCGGGGCTCTCCCGGCTGGGACGGGCAGGGTCTGGTCCTGCTGCTGGCCTTGCAGAGGAGATGGCGGAGCACAGCCCCACCTGCGGCTGGGTGGCTGCCGCAGCCCCGCTTTCTGAGGGATGAGTTACCGCTGTGTGCCGTGGTGCTCCTGAGCCTCCAGCCTTGGGATGCATCACGGAATCTGGAATGGTTTGGGCTGGAAGGAACCTTAAGGATGATCCGCTTCCGACCCTCCTGCCGAGGGCAGGGATCCTTCCACCGGCCTTGGCTGCCCACAGCCCCGTCCAGTCTGCTCTTGAACTCCTCCAGGGATGGGGCATCCGCAGCTTCCCAGTGTCCAGGATAGGAGGGACAGCTTTGCTCAGTCTTGCATGTTTTCAACAGATGGACGTGCCCATTGTTGAGGTGGGAGATCAGTGCATACGGAGATGAAGGAGTTAAGTCATTGTAGGAATAAATCTTAATAATCTTAACCACTGATCGGGGTGCCCCTGTTCTGATCTGAAGCATTCGTGTGGAAGCGTGGATAATGGAATTGAGGACAAATAAACTGTGTGGCTGCCAGATAAACTCACATGTGTACAAAGATGCTGAAACCCCTGTGGCTCTCTTCTACCATGGAGATAACTTCACTGGCACAGAGATCAGCGTGCACTGTTCAAAAATGGACAAAAATCCTTTAAACCTTAAATCATCCTCAGCAGTTTGGGAAGCTGAACTCAGTGTTGCTAGAGATGAGTGATAAAACAGCCCCATGAGGAGAGGCTGAGGGCATTTGGTTCCTTCAGTCTGGAGGAGGCTGAGACTGGGATCTGCAGCTCCTCCCGAGGGACAGCTCTGGGACAGGGACAGCAGCCAGGGAGCTGCTAGGGCTGGGCCAGGAGGGATTTAGGTTGGATTTTTGGGAAGGGTTCTTCCCCCAGAGGGTGCTGGCACTGCCCAGGCTCCCCAGGGAATGGGCACGGCCCCGAGGCTGCCAGAGCTCCAGGAGCCTTTGGCTAGCCCTGCCAGGGATGCTCAGGGTGGGATTGCTGGGGGGCTGGGCAGGGCCAGGGGTAGGACTCAGTTCCTTGTGGATCCTTTCCAACTCAGGATATTCTAAGAGTCTCTGAAGATCTCTGCTCAGCTTTCTGCTGTGGTTTGAGGCTGAAGATGGTGATAATGCTCTCGCTGTCTGCAGGCCTGAGAACAGCATCCATGGGGAAATAAATTACATGTGTCTTGGGGAAGCTGGAAGATTTGCTAAGGAACAGCAAGAAAAAGATTTTGTGTCCTTTGTGCCTTCATTTCTATGGCAAACAGAGTTCATGAACTCACAAGTAGGTGGTGCCTCAAGAAAAGAAATTAGGAAAGTAAAAGGAAGGGAGAAAATGGGATGTTGGAATGCTGGCTGCTGGAGCTGGAAATGGGAATGATCACAGACTCATTTAAATTGGAAAAGTCCTTCAAGACTGTTGAGTCCAGCTTGAGGCTCTTTCCTCTCATCTTGTCACTTGTTCTCTTGTCACCCAAGGATTTCCTGCATCTCAATGGAAGGGCCTTTTTTATGGGAGGCTTTTGAGATCATACTTCATCCAACTAAAGCAAATCAGTGGAATTCTGGATCAGTAATTGATCATTTCCTTCACTTCTTAGATATCCAGGCTGTTGCAGAAGGATGCAGAGCAGGAATCCCAGATGAGAGCTGAGATCCAGACCATGAAGCAGGAGCTTGCCACCATCAGCATGATGGATGAGTTTGCCAGATACGCCCGGCTGGAGAGGAAGATCAACAAAATGACTGACAAGCTCAAAACCCACGGTACAGTTCCATGTCTGCTCCCTCTCCAAAAGGAAAAACATCTTCTGTTTCTGAAAAGCTGTCAAAGTGTTTTCAGCTTTGAGTATTTATCCTTCAAACTTGCCTTCCCCATCTCACCCATTTTCAGTCCTCTCCTTTCCATTCTCCTNTTTCCCCTTCCCCTTTCCCCTTCCCCTTCCCTTTCCCCTTCCCCTTCCCTTCATTTTCCCCTTCTCTCTCTCTCCTTCTTATTTTTTTCCTCTTTAAACTATTTGAAGAGCTTACCTGTGTCTTTCCAGGAATTTCCTGGGCTTCACTGTGTAATTATTTATTCTTTCTCAGTGATGCCCATCACGGAATCCTGTTTTGAGTAGGTCAAGATAGGAATTACAGTATGATATAGAACTGGCAGTTTTTTGTAGAAGGGTGTTTTTAATATAGCTACAAGTCATTTAGAAATAGATTTTTAAACAGGGTGATGTCCAGCCTTGAAGAGTGAAATATTAAAGAATTACTACTTTAATGTAATTATAATTCATTAGTATAAGTAATGGAAACTAATATTTTTTTTTTCTTTAACAGTGAAAGCACGAACTGCCCAATTAGCCAAAATAAAGTGGGTCATAAATATTGTATTCTACATATTGCAGGTGAGTAAATATTTTGTTATGGGTACAACTTAACCCAAATCCTCAGTAGTGTTACAATTCTCTCCAGGTTTATTGGTCCATATCTGGTCACTCAGGGCTCCCCCAGCCCAGGGAGGAGCTGGAGCTGCTGGAGAGAGCCCAGAGGAGGCAGCAGGATGAGCAGAGGGATGGAGCAGCTCTGCTGGGAGGAAAGGCTGGCATAGCTGGGATTGTTCACCTGCACAGGAGAAGCTTTGGGGGGAGCTCAGTGTGGCCTTGCAGGGCCTGGAGGAGCCCCAGGAAACCTGGAGAGAGACAATTTCCAGGGGATGGAGGGACAGGACACAGGGAATGGCTTCAAATTTAAAATTTACAGGTTCAGATCAGATATTGGGAAGAAATCCTTCCCTGTGAGGGTGGGCAGGCCCTGGCACAGGGTGCCCAGAGCAGCTGGGGCTGCCCCTGGATCCCTGGCAGTGCCCAAGGCCAGGTTGGACACTGGGGCTTGGAGCAGCCTGGGACAGTGGAAGGTGTCCCTGCCATGGCAGGGGTGGCACTGGATGATTTTTAGATCCCTTCCAGCCCAAACCATTCTGTGATTCCAAGGACACAGAGTTTGTCAAACAGAGTTTCTGGAACTGGAAGGGAAATGCTGCTGATAAAATCTGGTAGATGAGGATGGAAGGAGTTGTACTTTCATCTCAGCTCTGTGTTTCTCGTTTTGGGGGGACAAGATTGGAGTTTGTCTTAGCTCTTTAATCACTGGGGATTTTTTTATATATGGCCCCAAATCCAGGAAAGTTCTGCTACATATAAATATAATTCTAGCTTTGAAACCAAAATATACTTCTGCTGAGGATGCAAATCTCCACCTACAGCTGCCACACATTTCCCCACGGTGCCTCCTCAGATTGTCTGAGTAGTTCTGACGTGATGCCAAAGAATTTGCTAACAAGGATGGCAGTGGTCAGCCTGAAGATTTCCTTAGGGGACTGTTAAAGTGAGTTGCACTCCTTGTAGGCAAAAATTCAGGCTGAAAAGGGTCATCAGTATTTTAACAAATGCTATGACTGTGTTTGACTCTGCTGGATTGGAAAGAGGGTCTTGAAAGAAAACAAGGTCTCCCTGCAACCTCGTAATAAAGTCATTGCAAATCTAAAAATATTTTGGAGAAGATAAAATAACAAAGAAACAATTCCCTTCCATTAGAAACTGTTATTTGCTGTTTCCAGATAGCACTGGGAATGTACTTTGATGTGTGTTATTACCCAGACTAATAAACAATCCCTGCAGGCTGCCCTGATGATCTCTCTGATCTGGAAGTACTACTCCGAGCCCGTCACGGTGCTCCCAAGCAAATGGTTGGCTCCCCTGGAGCGCCTGGTGGCCTTCCCTACAGGAGTGGCAGGTGAGGAAAAGGACATTCCCAAACCCCAGAGCATCCATGGATTAACAGCAGCTGCTTCTCTGACTCCCAGAGCACAGGGTTCAAATATTTGAGCAGCTCTTCTGTGTGTGGTTCTGGTTTCTTGAAGTGCTCATGGAATTTTATCATTTTTATTTCCACCCAAACAGAGCTTTGCCCTTCTCTGTATTGAATAGACCCTGGGGAAGATTTAAATTCAAAATAAAATAGAAAATAAAATAGAAAATCACCCAAAAGGCAGTTTTCTTCACAGGTGTGCTGTGAGTAGCTATGTACTTACAAAACAACTGATTTCAACTTCAGAGGAAATTTACTTTTTATATCTCTCAAACCCTGAATTTAAGTTCAGGCAAAGCATTCTGCCAGGCCTTAGATATTTTCTCTTGGTCCATAGCAGATGGTTTTGGCTCTGGGATGCACTCACCACACTTTAGCTCATATTTGTGTATTTGGTGCTCTTTTCCCAAGACAATCCAGAATTTTTTTTGGGACCATCAATGCTGGCTCTCCCATCTCTTGTATCTCCCTTTTGTATATAAAGAGTTTAGTTCCTGTTGGCCTCATGAATTCTGAGCTTCGTTTTTTACACTCCCAAGGTTGTCTGCAGCTGCACAGGTTCCTCAGATTATTGATTATTGATTATTGATCTTTAAGCTTCAGTCATGGTTTCTCCCTCTTTTCCAGGAGGTGTGGGAATTACCTGCTGGCTCGTGGTCTGCAATAAAGTTGTAGCTATCATGCTGCACCCCTTCAGCTGAAGGAATCCCAGCAATCCATGGAATTCTCAACTGCATTTACATAATCAATGTTTTAAATTAATTTAAAAAAAAAAAGGGACAGTTATCTTTCATGAGACAAGGTGTGAGACAATCCTTGTTATTCCATTTGGATATCTGTCAGTCCTTTTGATTCTTTTGATTTCACTTCCCAGAGTTTGTCTTTCATTTTGGAAAGAACAGCATTGCTGGTTATAAAACCTCATTTTGGGTTTAGTCATGGCAGAACCATAAGGTTTTGTCATGGCCTGTTGTCACCAACATCTAAAAGTGTTGGATTTGTGGTTTTAAATTGGAAATGTGCTGGCTTGAGGAATTCATTGGGAGCTTGGCTGTTTCTTTGCTGTGAGATGTGGTAGCTTCACCCCGAGGTGGGACCATGTTGGGTGGTGCAGAGGGCAGAGGAGATTGTTTGCTTGGCTTGGGGCAAAAGAGAGTTTCCTTGTGATTTTTTACCCTAAAATTGGAATATTCTTGAGCACTCCTAAAGAAATAGATTAGTTAAATCAAGATTTTATCTCTTAAGAGGTTTCTTCAGCTGCCAGGCACAGGCTGCTGTCAGTGAAGCAGGAGACAGTGCTGTTCCTGCAGGGGGGATGCTGATTGACCTTCCCCCTCTGGAATTCCCACAGCAATGATCTCTTCTGCTATTCCAGGGCCTTTTCCTCCCTGCAGGAAGGAAGGGGCCAGGACCCCTCCAAAAATGGCACTGCCTTTAAAAACCAGTTCAAAAGGTCAGGTTATGTTGTGTGTACATATATGGATTATATATTTTTGTTTGTTTGTTTTTAATGTTAATTTAAAAATTGGGATTTTATATCAGGAATTGCATTTAGCCAGCATGAAAATAAATATCAAGGAAAAAATGTTGTGATTGAATATTATGTATAATTGTGATTTTATTAAGGAAATAAAGCTTTTCAACCCGTCTTAGGTTTTTCATCTCTTTTTTAATGTTAACTGCAGGTTTCCTAAACAACCCACAAAAACCCCAAACAAACCAACCCAAAATGGCAAAGCAAACCCCAAACTCACCAAAATCCAAGCCAAAACAACAGCCCCTGTGTTTGTGCATAAGGAAATACTGTTTGAATCAACTCAACTAATTTATTTTTTTAATTATTTTTCTAAACCTTTGAAATGTTGCTGCAACAGGTTCAGCTCTGAATGCCTTTGTCATCTTTAAAAATTTTTGTAGTGTAATTTTGGACATGTTTTAAGTGCTACTGCCTTTAAAAATTAACAGAATGCCCCTAATTCTTCCAAACTTCACATGAATTTAGCAAGTATTTAATAAATTAGTGTGAGGAACAAAGCACAATCCTCCTCCCCTCGCTTACATAACCTTAAACAAGGATTTTTAGAGGCTTTTTGGGGACTGGCTATGCCTGACTTCTCCAAAACAATGCTTTCATCTTGCACATTCATCTCTGGATGTCAGCTGGGGAAGTTACCAGGCAAACTGCTTTGATAAGTTCCAACAGTGGGAAAGAATGAGGCTTTAGAGGTTTCTAATGCTCGTGAAAACAATGTAGGAGCAAATTATTTTTATTATCTGTGAATTCTGGAAGCTGTTTGGGGAGTGAAGGAACTAAAAAAGTGTTTTCTTTTATTGCATTGTTGGTCCTCACCCAGCAGTGAACCTTATGAAAGCTGGGTGCTCATGTCAGCAAGTTGACATGGAATACCAAATTTCAGTTCCTTGGGAATGAAAAAACCTGCAAGTTCCTAAACAAGGACTAACTTTTACCTGGTAACAGGTAAAAATGATAAGGAATTCTTAATACAACACATTTTTGTGGCTACACACCGAGCACAGAATGGTTTTCTGTGACAACTGATTGGATTGTTTTGGAAAAAATCATGGAAAGCAATTGCCAGTGCTTGTAAGATTTAATAAACATTTAATGAAAGTCAAACACTTGGTTTGTAACAATGTGAATGTTTAAACTTTCTAAAGGCAATCTGATGTACTTAACTATCAGGAATAACTGTGGAGTAACTCAGGAGCTGGTTTTAAGGAGGAGAGTTGGATCCTGGCACGGAGTTTGGGATTTGCCTCCCACCCCTCACTTGTCTGCCTTCACCCTGGTGCTGCTGGAGCTCCAGGAGTTGTCTCCTTGCAAGCATTCCTCCCCAGAGAGCTCCTTCATCAGCTGCTTCTTCCACTCCAGAGGCGCTGTCCTGCCAGCCCAGGGGGATTTGCCCAAAAGAAGGTTCATAAGCCCCAAAGGAGATTTTCCCCCTGGGTGCAGCAGTGTCCCTGCAGCTCTGCCCTGCCTGTCCCTGCCTGCTCAGGCTGCCTGCTTTGCCTTTGGCACCTGAGGTGTGCAGCCCCTGATGCAAATTCTCAATGGCTTCTGAGAAGTTGTATTTTTTTTTCAGCCTACTGGGGTCTTTGCTTGGACTTGCACCTTCACTCCTGGCTTTCTTCTTTTGCTGCTCAGAGGGTTTTTTCTCTTCTTTTTCAACTGCTTCCACTGCCTCTCCCTCTTGATTGTTCTCTTTCACTCTTTGAGGATTTTGTTCAGATTTCATTAGAGTTTTCAACTCCTGTTTAAGAACCTCTGTCTCTTTTTCCATTTCTTTAATAAATTCTGAAAATTTGGATTCCTCCATCAGTACTTTGTCCCCTGAAATATTGTAGGGTTTAAGAACATGAAGAGTTATGAAGCTTTAAAAAGAGCAAGTTTTTTTAAGCAAATAAGCATCCTTATTTCACTGCTTCAGTTCTTTTGATGGTGTTTCAAATACCATCTCTAATAAATACAACAGCATGGGGCAAGATTTAAACAAAATTCTGCCACTGAATCCAGGTTAATATCTTTATTTTTACTTTTTTCTGGTGTGGAATTTAGTTAAATGGATTTAGCTGCCATTTTGTACAGCAATGGCTAATTACAGTGCCAGAAAAGTCATCTACAATGCAACAGAGAAACCAGGGGAGAGCTGAACTCTTAATTGTCACATTCTGGCTTTAAGGGGATCTTAGATATATGCAGAATTTCCTTTCCCTTAATTCACAAAAGAGTTGCTTGTGTGGAGCAGAATATACAGCAAATCTCTCATGTGGGAATGAGGGGAGTTGAGCCCTGGCCTCACCTGGGAATGAGGGGGCTCCACTTTTCAGCAGGAAAAGGAACATGTGTGCAGAAATGCCATTTATCTGTGCAGGGAATGACTTGTAATGGGTCCTTGTAGAGACTCACAGAACACCCCCAAATTGAGACATAATCCAAGCTTAAAGGAGAAATAAGAAGGAACTAAAAAAGCCAAGTAAGGCTTCAATAAAAGTCTAGCATCAGTGAGAGAAAATCAGCTTTCACAGACTTTTCAGAGGCAGCATTGTAAGACCTGTTTTCTGTCAGTTTTAAAAGGGCATTTAAAGACAAATGCTGGCTTTGGTTGTCTGGGGGGCTCTGGAAAGGCTGCAGGCTGAAAAGGCAGAGTACAAACCTCAGGAGTTAACACATCCTGAGTTACAGGGATGTGACCTGGCACCACCTGTTCCACCTGGGCAAGTGTGTGACCTGGAGGTCTCCTGCCACTTGTGACATGTTTAGAATGGTGGCACTCAGACCTTTTCTTTTCATAAAAGCCTTGAAGGAAATAACAGGAATGCTTTTAGAAAGAAAAATGTGAATGAGGGAACAGCAGTGGCTTTTTCTTTCCTCTGTTCTATAGAATTTCTTCAGAATAAAGATGTTTACAGGTGAGTCCCTTCCATGTAACACAGTGACTGAGATTTCCATAAAATCTCTTTCCAGGGATCTCTAATGAGGAACTGCTCCCAGCCCTCACAGTCCTTTTCTTTTTCCAGCCATGGAAATAGGTTCACATCAGTGGTGAAGATTCCCAGCTTTGAGATCAGTGTTTGATTAGTGTGATTAACACTGTTAATGATCCTGTTACAGACAGAACACTGAATTTTTACCACCCTGAGCTTTGGGAAGAACAGCAGGGTGGAGATGCCACATCCTGCAGAGCAGCTCTGCTCTCAGTGCAGCACCACCAGCAGCTGCATTGTCCAAACAGATGATTCTATGATTTCAGTGACACCTCATTCATCATTTGGAACTAGTTCCTGTCAGCCAGGTGCCAGTGAAGGACTGTCAGAACCACACAAATTACCAGAACTTCTGGAATTTGCAAAGATCAGGTGAATTTCTGAGAGAAACATTAAACCTACCTCTGTGTGTCCTGTTAGAAGTTTCTGGCATTGGCACGTTCTTGGTTGCTTGATTTTCTTTTTTCCCCTGGGGATCTGAGCACAGTTCCTTCACTTTACCTTCTCCACACTTATCTTCTCTTTTCTCCTACAAGTGGCAATTAAAGGTAAAAAAATAATAAGGGAATGCTTGTTTAGCATTTTCAAAAAGAAAGAACACTTTTAAAAGAACACAATCAGTACTATACTTATAAAAGTATTAGTAATTCCTATTGCTGTTACATTATATTTTGCATCACAGCATTATTTCTGTACTGTAATCACACTCATGCAAAATCCCCATCCAAGATGATGGATCAGGCTACCCAGGCATATTACTGCAACTTAGGGAATAAGATACACCTTAGCTGAGAGTTTAAACAGGGGATTGGATTTGGATCCAGATCTTTCCCACCTTTTTGAGCTGGATTGGATTTTTTTCTGTTTCCTGGTGCTGAGACAGCAGCAGTTCTCTAAAACTCTCTTTATCTACTTGTATTGATCTGTCTACTTTCAGACCTGTTGAATAGGACAAACATTAGCAATGCAGTAATTTCTGAATTAGGTTGTTGATATAAATAAAATATGTCTCTGACAACTGACAATACTGGTATGTGACCAAGAATTTTAATATTTTTTAAAAATGCATATCTTAATGCCCTTTAAAAAATAAATATTTTGTTCTGCTGGATCTATAAATGCTGAAACTGGACACAAACCTGGATCTCTGAGCCTTTTCATCTGTACATCAATGCATCCTAAACACAAGTATATAAATAATTATCTGTATAAAATATACTACAAAATCCTGTTCAGATAGAACATGTAAAGTCAGACAAGTGTGTCTATACCCCAGAGCCCACATGGGCTTAATTTCTGGTTTCATTCAAGTGTAAATTTGAGAGGTCTGCTATGAAGTCTCAGAGTTCAGATTCCTAAATTTGGATCCTTATGGAACCCAGCTCATGGGAAATGCTTAATACTGTTTGAAATATCAGTGGTCTTTAGAAGAGATTCCAAGGGACTTGACTGAACGAGATGTTCAGAAAAATTTATTACTGAAATAATTTTGACATGAGCACAGCAGTTGACAAAGTTGGTACCACCAGAGCAGCAAAATCGGGATCATACCACATCCACATTCCCCCTTATTCCCGATTTTGAGCTCAGAAATTACAGGATAAAACGCATAAAAATGGTGCCCTCCGGGTGTCGGCAGCTGGGCGGTGACAGGGATGCCGGAGACCGGCCTGGAACGGCTCTGGCGACGCGGGAGGAATTTGCGGGCCGGGAGCTCCGCGGGCGCTTCCAGCGGGACCCGCGGGGCGCTCCCCGGGACCGGGACTGGGGGGCGCTGTCCCGCCAGGGAGCCGCCGCCAGCCGCCCGCGCTCCCGCCGGAGCCGCGCCAGCCATGGATCCATCCCATAAACCCATTCCAGTTCTGTGCAATCCATGGATCCATCCCATAAACCCGCTCCAGAGCCGTGCCAGCCATGGATCCATCCCATAAACCCGCTCCAGAGCCGTGCCAGCCATGGCTCCATCCCATAAACCCGCTCCAGAGCCGTGCCAGCCATGGATCCATCCCATAAACCCGCTCCAGAGCCGTGCCAGCCATGGCTCCATCCCATAAACCCGCTCCAGAGCCGTGCCAGCCATGGATCCATCCCATAAACCCGCTCCAGAGCCGTGCCAGCCATGGATCCATCCCATAAACCCGCTCCAGAGCCGTGCCAGCCATGGATCCATCCCATAAACCCGCTCCAGAGCCGTGCCAGCCATGGATCCATCCCATAAACCCGCTCCAGAGCCGTGCCAGCCATGGATCCATCCCATAAACCCGCTCCAGAGCCGTGCCAGCCATGGATCCATCCCATAAACCCGCTCCAGAGCCGTGCCAGCCATGGATCCATCCCATAAACCCGCTCCAGAGCCGTGCCAGCCATGGATCCATCCCATAAACCCGCTCCAGAGCCGTGCCAGCCATGGATCCATCCCATAAACCCGCTCCAGAGCCGTGCCAGCCATGGATCCATCCCATAAACCCGCTCCAGAGCCGTGCCAGCCATGGATCCATCCCATAAACCCGCTCCAGAGCCCTGCCAGCCATGGATCCATCCCATAAACCCGCTCCAGAGCCCTGCCAGCCATGGATCCATCCCATAAACCCATTCCAGTTCTGTGCCATCCATGGATCCATCCCATAAACCCGCTCCAGAGCCGTGCCAGCCATGGATCCATCCCATAAACCCATTCAAGTTGTGCCATCCATGGATCCATCCCATAAACCCACTCCACTTCCATGCACAGACCTTCCCTGCAGGCCTCCTAAGGAAATCTCCCTCCAACCATTTATCAGCCCCGCTAAAAAATCCAGCTCCAAATTTCCTGCTGGCTACAAAAACTTTTGTGAACATCAATTAGAAAATAATGAGCTGAAGAGGCAGCTCTTCAGAAATCTGCTAAAGGAAAATTCAAGTCAGTAGTGAAAAGGAAAACAAATTGTCAGCAATTCCAGCTCTGGGTTTCCAAATCCATTAACTGGCAGAGAATGAAACATTTTTCTAAAATTTCCAGAGGATCAGGCAACTTTGCTTGGAAGCTTTTCATTACAAAATATCATGTCTCTCTCCAACTAAGCTCCCTTATCTTGCTTAAAGTAAAGAATTATTTAAATAATAACTCAAATAGTGGTTTAAGTACCATAATTGAATAGCAATATTCAATTTCTATTGAATACAAAGCCATATGTGAGTAAAATTTTAAAAAAATGGTAGTTATGTGGTGTAACTAAAACAGGAATTCAGAGTTTCATAAAAAACGTATCTGACTTGGGATGAGAACCAGGAATATGTGTTTTTCTTAATTTTACACCTTGAACTACCAATCTTTTCCCTGTAGTTCATGATGGTTTGGGCAGAGTTAATGGGTTTGCAAAGGCAATGAAGAGGAAAGAAACAAGCACCTGAGTGTGGTAAGATTTTGTACTGCTGCCATGATTGGAGGAATTCTGTGGGGAGCAATTCCAGCAGACAGGTTTGCTAAGGGCTCTTTGGTACCCACAGGGAGGAAATCCTGGCTGATCAGTGTTTTCAGGAGGTGCCTCAGCCAGGGCAGTCCATGTTTAGATCATTCCATCCCAAATTCTGGGTGTAGTGGGGGCAAACTGGGGCATCTCAAGCAGTGCTGGGTGGTTTTAATCAGCTGAATCCCACTCCAGGCAGCTGCCCTTGGAATACTGGATAGCCAAGACTGCATGGAACAAAGATTTCTCCCCAATATCTATGAGCATCCATGTGAAAGAAATGTTCTTCACTAAAGAGCTCTTTCTTCCTTGCTAGAACTTAGTTTATGTTGTTCTTTTCTATCATTCAAGCCTTTAAACTTCCTGAACCTTTTCACCTTTTCAGCCCACACAAAAGCACTACTTTGCCATTTAATTTGGAATAAACCTCCCAGTTCTAAAACAGTGGAAGTGTCACTTAACTAAACAAGAAAAGAAGATGATTACAGACATACTGTGGTCATTAGGAACCCAATCACTTCTGTCCCTCAGGGTTTTTGGCATCCGATTTGCATAAATATTCTGTACATAAAGTTGCCGATCCTTTTCCTAAGAAGAAATAAACACAATTAAGCTTCTAATTTGCATTAAAAATTACTCCTTATGCTTAATTTTCCCATGCTGGGTGAAACCCATCAGGGATTTCACCTTTTTCCAGACCCACGTGCTCTTTGCCATTTACATTTTTCCAGAATAAATTTTTTTTCCCTTTACTTCCTCTTTTTTGTTGATTTAAAAAAAAATTAATTTACTCAGTGCCCTTGTCATATGCTCAGCTGGTTCACAACCTGTTGCTCTGGTGGTGACATGAATTCCAGGGACACATTTTGACATTTATTTAGTAAGATTCCTCTTTCCTTAATGAAATCTTCCTCAAACACAGAAGACAGATCTCAGTAACACTCTCACCACTCTAGCTTTCAGTGGGAAAAAAATTAGGAGCTTCACTTATTTGGGAAAATTACAAGTTATCCTGGAAGTGGAATGTTCTGAAATAAGACAGGTGCCTAAAACTATGAATTTGTAAGGATAAATTCTGTTCTGGTACAGAAATAAGGTTGATAAGCATGTCTGGTCTTCTTTGTGATAAATCAGCAGAAGATTTTGTGGATCTAAACAGAAACTTCAGAGACCTGGACACACAGAAAACTGTGTGGAAAAGAGATGAAACAGAACTATTTTATAGAAGAGTTAAGGTGAGAATAATTTGGAATAATTTGCATTTTGGGACAGTTTTATATTAGTGTTCCTGAGATTATAATTGTTCCCATCTCCCAGACCTGCATGTCCAGGAGGAGATCAGACTCTGACAGGGAAAAAGCACTGCCAAGTACCAGGAGGAAACTTCTGCACCTGCTACACAGGGAAGAGGGATAAACAACACCCCTGTGCAGAAATCCCAACCTCCATAAATCCTCAGGAATTGCCTGTCCTGCCCTTCACAATATCTGGGAAAATTCACCTTAACAACATCTTCCACAGAGATTTGATTCCATTTAGGAAGAGAAAGCTCCCCAATGGGATCACCTTGGCACACAAATACAGAAATAAGAGTATTTTAACTGTGTTACAAACACAATAATGAACAAGCCACATGGAATTCCAGGTTTTCTGGAATGTGTAAAGGTTTTCTTCATTACAACTCATGTGGCATCCCATTCCTGGCAGTTTTTGCTTTAAATCCATGCAGTTGTCCTGTATGTTTGATTTACAAGCATTACAAAAAGTGCTGAACAGGACCTATTTATCCCAAAACTATTTATCTAAAAAGGAAAGTGGAATTCAAGCAAACTCTTGAAACATTTCTATGGGTCTTCTTGTTAAACTCCAGTTTTGCAGGTTGTGATTTTTGGCTCATTTTGACTTGTTTCTGTGAGGGAGCTCATTTAAAGTGATATATGAATATATCAGACCCCAGTCTGGCAAAATGGTAACATACTGGCTGAATTGTGGATTTTGCTTAAATTTCTGATGCATTATTCTCTGTTTCAAGTAATGATTGACCTGCTTCTAACAAATAAATCCCCCAATAATGCCAGAATTTGACATTTCTGCCTTTTTTAGTAGATTATAGACTCAAGCAGGAAGCCAAACTCTATTAGTAAGTACTGCAAAGGAAGCAAAAGGAATAGGTAACATTAAAAACTTGAATTTTCCTGTAGAGACAGAAACCTGGATAAAATCTGGAATACCTTAATTTTTTGGTGAACGATGTTAATTTCCATTAGCAAGTTCTTTGTGGTCATTGTAGCTTCCAGGAGTTTTTTACTCTCACTTGCCAGCTGACGACTAAAGGCGCTGCTGTTCAGCTTCAGCTGCATTTCCAGGCTCTTAAAAAAGTGACAGATTTTATCATTCTCAGTGTGACAGCTGGAAAATTTCAGTTCTTGACTGATTTAAAATATAAGTGTGCTAATATAAGGAAATTCAAGCTTATAATTATATATAGTAACAGTTAATGTCTTCACACTATATTAATATAAATATTACAAATTATATTGTAAACAATATATGAAACTATACTGAAGTATCTGAAAAATTAATTTCAAAGTAAGAGAAAAAATTGTTTTGAACCTATTTCCACTACACAAAAGAAAAGGTTTTGGCATTCAATCATAAAAGTAAGGACATACATTACCTTTTTGATGAATTAATTAATATTACTATCTTTGAGAAATGTTAAGGCTTTCTATTCACACACCTATGAACTGTAGCAGAATAAGGAGGCTTAGTGTAAATGAAAATCTGGTGATTTATTTGGTTCTTCATCTTCAGAACCCAGGGCCAGGCACTGAAATTCCAGATTCTAAAAGTATCAGGTAGGACACCCAACCCTGTGTGCTTTTCATAGTTCCTCACTCCTGGAAACAGAAGGTTTTTAAAAGAGAGTCTGAATTCAGCTGTTCATATTTACAGTTTCTCTTAAGATTTCCTGGCTCTTTATTTAATTACATGCATAATAGACCCCATGGGAAATGGAAAAGAATTCCTGGAGGACCACGGAAATTTCACTCTTCCAGTTTTGTAGTAAAAATTGTGGTAAAAATCTTTTTTGTGCCATGGTCAGTGAGAGTAAAGAAACATGAAATACTAAAAGGAGATTAATTATCTCCTCTTGAACTTCCTTACACTCAGGAGAGCACTGGATTAAACAGCATCCAGTGTTACAGGATTATATCAGAATCATTCAGCTGATAAGAAGCAGTCAAAACTTTTCCACTATTCCTGCACTGAAATCTCTCCTGCTCTATGATCCTTGTGATTCCCTCACAATTTAGGATATTTTATGACCCTACATTCCACAAATACAATAATTTGCAGGCATTACCTGTATCCTCTCATCCTTTGCTTCCAATGTTTCGTTAAGGACTGACAACCTGCGATTAAGTTCCTCCCTCTCTGCCAGAGCTTTGTCTTCTGACAGCACAGCCAAAGCCTTCAGATCGCCTTTAGTTCTCCTCAGCTCTGCTTCAACTTTTTTCAGCTCCCTGGCTGTGTTTTTCTCGGCCTCCTGGGACATTTTCAGGAGGTTCCTGAGGTCTCTCATCTCGTTGCGGTGCCCTGCCAGCAGCTCCTGCAGGTGGCTCTCCGCGTTGCCGTACCTGTCGATGGCCCGGGCGTGCCGCCGGTTCAGCTCTTTCAGAGCCAGGTTCTCAAAGCTCGAGGTCTCGATTTTCCTTTGCAAGTCGAATATTTCGTTCTTCAGCTCTTTGATTTTCTGGATCCTGGCTGAGGATATTCGCTTGGCCGTGGCGTTTTTGTCCTGGTGAAGCACCCCGCTCGGCAGGGTTAAAAAGGAGTCCAGGTTGGAGCTTTTTGCAGCTGGCCATTTCTTCCCTCCTGCATTGAGATCAGAGTGAATTGGCAGTGAGAGACAGAAATTATTCGGGGCAAATCAATCACTGTGTGCTTCTTCTGCTCACATAAAGTCCTACTACTAATTAACTACTCCTCCTACACTGCTCATCCAACTACAGAATTGTGGTTTCTTCACAAAATGCCCCAAAACTCTGATGTTCAATGAGCAGCCTGCTCCAGGGGAAGGTTCCCTGCCCATGGCAGAGGGAGGAACGAGATGATCTTTAAGGTCCCTTCCAACCAAAACAATTCTAGGATTGTGTGATTCAAATAATTCACAGATAAATGCATTAAATATTTTATATCTCTGTGTCTTTCTGTGGCTGCAGCAGACCACAGCTAGCAGCCAATGGAAATAAATGGAAATAAATCAATGGAAATCAATTTTCAATCAATGGAAATCAGTTTTCTTCCTGTAAATCATGCCCTTCACTAATGTAGCCACAATCTGATGAAGCCAATTCAACCCATCAGAGTCTACAAATTGAATAGGTGCATGATAAAAAAAAAAAAAAACCAAACCAAAAAACCAACAAAAAAACAAGAGAGTAATTTACAGGTCTGCAAGGACTCAAAAACCAACATGTTCTCAACAGCACATGGTCAAAATCCCTGCAGCTGGGATTTCTAACCAGTTTTCCAGTCAGCTTTGAATTAAACTACATTGTTAATAAACCTTAAATGCTCATTGCATACAACAGGTGTGGAGTTGTCTACATGGTTTCTAAACAGCAATTAAAAATATATTAATGGGCTATTTCTCAGTGTGTTGCTGCCATTTGCCTCCCCTTATGGCCAAGATTCTGGCTGAATTACTCTCATTTGCTTTTCCTGAAGCAGGATTAGAATTTAAAGATATTAAAGGCTGTAAATCTGAGTGTGTTCTCCTTTTTCAGGCTTACATTCAGTTTCACTACAGCTCTCATGGCATTTGAGGCAGTATTTTGCTAAAAAGTTTATTATAATTCATAGATCACCTCATATTTTATGGGTAAAGCAGGCAAGGTCCTGACTTAAAAAAACCACCAGAATAAAAGGACAGATCTTTCCAAGAATTTCTGTTAAATCCAATATTTTCTGCTACACAATTCCACTGCAGGAAAACTACAATAAGACCACAAATATTGTCACACAAGTATTTGCAAAATTACATTATCTTACTATTTTACTTTGTCAGAAGGACTGAGAGGATGAAAAAAAAAAGGGCAAACACCTTTCTGCAAAAGCTGTCAGAAGTACTGTAAAATGTATTTCATTTCCAGTAGTCATGGACAAGCAAAAATAAACACTTTATCCAAATGACATATAGCATCTACAAATGTATACAATAAATTATTCAGCACAGGTAGAGGTCAATAATGATTTTTTGCTAATTAGATATAAAAATGTAATTATTTTTTCTGGTCTGCTACTTTCATGCCAGTATAACTTCTTGACAGCAGCATATAATAACAGAGATTATAACAGAAACAATCCGTGGTTCTTCTGGGTTTTTGTGGGTTTTTTTTGATCAATTTCCATCTTGTAGCTTTGGTAAATCAAGATGAAATTGTGAAGCTCAGCAGGAAAAGTTGCTGGTTTTCCACTCATTTTTGTGATGTGGCCTGGTAGGATTTAAGGATTTAAGAAAGGATGGGTGTAGATGGGAAAAGATGCAGACATGGAAAGATTCCTCACTGTTAACAGTGGCATAAATTCCATGTACATTTACATCTTCCTTCTCTGTGCTCATTCCACTGAGGCACAAATTCATTTCACTGGATACACATGACCCAGCTGGCCACAAAATGGCTGTTTTCTGGTCAAAACTGACACTTTTGTGCATAATTTTTACCCATTTTCCTTATGAAAATCTTTTTCAGACTCAGGTGATGCATGGTCAGCCACCAAAATGTGGCAGAGCCATTTTCAGGTCCTTGGGTTAAAGCTGAGGAATGAGGATTGCCAAGGGGCTCCCACATCCCAGGTGATTCTCCCTTTGGATCACTGAGTATTGTGGGATAACACATCTCCCTCTCTCTCTCTTCCCTCCCCTTAATGGTGTTTGAAACAGAATTTATTATATTATATGTATTATACCACATGTATTTATATATGTATTATTATATATATTATATAATATACTTTATATATTACATATACTATATATACTATATATATTATTCTAATATATATATAATATTTATTATACCAATTCTCCTTTCACTGAAAAACTGTTGTCCTTGTCTAGCTAATTATCAAAAAAAAAAAAAGCCAAAGAAAGGGAACAATGATATTTCTTAAGAGATTCTCATACTACCAGAAATATCTCATACTACCAGATAACAAATTTATTTTTTTATCACCTTGGGCATAGAGACACTGTCCATATTTCTTTCTTTCCTTTCTTGTCTTGTCCTTTTTCTGTGGTTCCTTCCCTTCAGTTCCTGGTGTTTCTAAAGGTTTGCCTCCTCTGACTCTTTCAGAGTCAGTCACTGAAAAAGCTCTTGGAAACATCACTGGGAGAATGTTCACTTGTGTCTTCTCCAAGAGCTCACCACCCTACCTGGGATTTCAATAGTATTTCATGTGATAAAAATATCATTAATCACTTTTTTCCAAGAAATAGACAGCAAATCAGATCACAAAATTAACTAACCCCTTAAAACAGCACAAAAACCACCTTAGCTGCCAGATTAACACTCTCAGCAGAGGACAGAGAAGCATTTAAAATTATTTTAATATGCTTTTTAAAAGCATGTATTTAGCACAAAATAAATAATTCTAAGTAATTTTCTAGGTATTTCTGAATAACTTTTTTTTCCCCCTTTTTTCCCCCCTATTTCTTTCCCCCTTTTTTTTTTCCCTTGCAGAGGCTACTGGGAAGTGCAAGAACAGATCAGTTTATTCTCCTGGCAGAATTATTTAAACATTGTAGTTCTGGTAAAAATTAGTTCTTGGAATATGGCTTGATGCTAATTCCATTTTCTTATTACCATGTTCCAATCCACTTCAGGTGAGGAGAGGCAAGTTTTGCCTCAAGCCACAATTGTGGAAAGGAATTAGGTTCTAAACATACCTGAAAGTGAGATTAAAACACAAAAGAGGTTAAATGTTGGGACTCAAAGCAATAATTCAAATTCTATTTTTTTGCATAAAAGAGGAAAAAAATAGAAAAGCAGGAAAATATTTGCTAATGGGGGGTTTTGAGAGTGGCAATGTCACATTCATCTCATAGCAACAGCAGGGCCACAGAGAAATTCATCTTTGCTCCCTTAAAATTCATTTATTAACAAAGAATCTTACATAGTAGAAGGATAAGTTGCATATTTTGGGGGTCTAAAAGGAGCATGACAACTCTGGAAAGGAAATTTGAGGTGAAGTAAAATGTTTTAGTTCACATGGGTTTTAACATGTCCCCTTTAACTAACAAAATATGAAATTATTTTCTTAGAACCTTCTAAGTCCTTTGTTGGCTTTTTTGCTTTGTGCTGGCATTCCATTTTAAATTGAATTTCTTAAATGGGAGAGGGGAATCACATATCTCCCAAAGAAAATTAAAAAACGTAATTCAGGACTGCACAGAACATTTTAGGCTGAATCACAAGTGTTTCATTACTCTTAATTCCTTTGCATGAACAATTTTTCCTTGTGGAATACTGAGGAATGCCACAGTCCTGCTAAATCTGAGGCAGTGCAATAACCCACAAGAGATGAGAAATCATATTTTGAGCATTAGGCAAAGCCCAGGTAGATTCACAGATCTGTGTTTGTGTTAAAATTTGATTTGGCACTGCCAACACTTTCTAGGCAAATTGTCTTTAAAGCAAATTACCTAAAATGAAACTTAAAACTACTGCTTTAATTTGTTTTGATGAGAAGTTGAGAAGTGTGGCCTGAATCTGCTCATCCAGAGCAGGTGTTGAGAAGTAAATAAAACAGAGAAGGAGAAGACAGGAAAACCAAAGGTGAAGCAGAAGAAACAGAGATATAAAATGAAAGATACTGCAATAGAATTAAAAAGGGAGGGGCTGGAATGGACAAACTCCAGGAGAATTTATGTTGAAAAAGTACAGGAATAAAATAATTACGGCCTAATTCCTGTGTTGAAGATGAAAATGTCCTGGCACCCCATAAATGTCCATCTGGATGCTCAACCCCAAGCCAGCCCCATGTCCTGGCACCCCCTCAGTGTCCCACAACCCCACATCCAGCCCCATGTCCTGGCACTCCTTCAACATCCCCAAATTCCACACCCAGCCCCATGTCCTGGCACTCCTTCAACATCCCCAAATTCCACACCCAGCCCCGTGTCCTGGCACCCCCACAATGTCCCACAACCCCACACTGAGCTCCATGTCCTGACAATCCCCTCATTGTCCCACAACCCCACACCCAGCCCCATGTCCTCGCACCCCTTCAATATTCCCAAATTCCACACCGAGCCCCATGTCCTGGAAGTCCCCTCAGTGTCCCAAATTCCACACCCAGCCCCATGTCCTGGCACCCCTTCAATGACCCACCTGGACACACAGTCCCACATCCAGCCCCACGTCTTGGCACCCCCTCAATGTCCCACAACCCCACACTGAGCTCCGTGTCCTGACAATCCCCTCAGTGTCCCACAATCCGACACCCAGCCCCATGTCCTGACACCCCCTCAATGTCCCACAAACCTACATCCAGCCCCATGTCCTCGCACCCCTTCAATATTCCCAAATCCCACACCCAGCCCCATGTCCTGGCAATCCCTTCAGTGTCCACCTGGACACACAGTCCCACATCCAGCCCCATGTCCTGGCAATCCCCTCACTGTCCCAAAATCCCACATCCAGCCCCATGTCCTCGCACCCCTTCAATATTCCCAAATTCCACACCGAGCCCCATGTCCTGGAAGTCCCCTCAGTGTCCCAAATTCCACACCCAGCCCCATGTCCTGGCACTCCCTCAATGTCCCAAAATCCCACACCCAGCTCCATGTCCTGGCACCCCTTCAATGACCCACCTGGACACACAGTCCCACATCCAGCCCCACATCCTGACACCCCCTCAATGTCCCAAAATCCCACACCCAGCTCCATGTCCTGGCACCCCCTCAATGTCCCACAAACCTACATCCAGCCCCAGGTCCTGGCAGTCCCCTCAGTGTCCCAAAATCCCACACCCAGCCCCATGTCTTGGCACCCCCTCAGTGTCCCACAACCCCACACCCAGTCCCATGTCCTCCCCTCACCCCTCTCTGTTCTCCGTGTCCCCCTGGCACCCACAGGTGAAGGATCCCACCTTGTCCCGTGCAGGAATCTCTCCCTGCTCCCACCCCCGTGTGTGCTGTCCCCTCACGGCCTCACCAGCCGCCATCACCGGCCTCCATCCCTGTTGCTGTGGGAAATGGCGTCAGCACCCTGGCAGCAGGGTCTCACCCTTTTCTTCCCTCTTCCCTCCCTCTTCCCTCACCTCACACAGAGGAGCCTGTGTGTGTATTTCCACCCCATATTTCAGTACCATTCCAGGGTTTTAATGGGAATTTGGAGATGTGGGTCCTGCTGTGCCCTGGCCATGGAGGTGCCTCAGGGCCTAGATGCGCCCTCAGAGCGCACAGGCTGGACGCAGCAGGCTCCAAACTCGGGGTTAAACTCAACATTCTTAAGTTGAAAAAGGGGAAAAATTCCTTCAGAATGAAGTAATGTTTTCCTTGGAGGCTGCACACAATGGGAGTTGTGACCCAAAGCCCTCGGGAATGGCATTTCCATGTGCAGCTCAGTGAGGGTTTTGGGTATGAAGCCACACAGGAGCGAGAGTTCATTGGCAATTCTGTCCCAGATTTGACCATGAATGTTTGGTGGGGCAAATATTTACTGCTGTGACTTTGACTTTTGTGACTTTTGTGGATGGTGCTGTGCAGGGCCACCAGCTGGACATGAAGATCCTTGTAGATCCCTTCCAACTCAGCTTATTCTGTGATTCTCTGATAAATTATTAAGATCATTATCACAAAGCTAATCAGTATGCTGTGAAGCCCAGGACCATTTAATTCTTTGGTTGTACTTCTTCAGGGCACAGAAAACCATATAATTTGGAAATATTCTATTCCAAATGGCCAGTCATTTCCCAGGCTATACTCACATATAAAATCTCCTGGGAAACAAGCATGTGTAATAACTTCAGGCAACAATTAATGTTTTCTCACTTGGGTTTTTTCCATGGTTGTTGTTCTTTTTCAGGAAAATACTCTGAAAATACCTACTTCTAATAGGCTTGTTGCTGGACCTCCTGTTACCCCTTAAAAGTAAAAAAGAAATGACAGATGGTGAGCCACAGTAAACTACCCATATATGTATTTTTAGTTTTCAGTGCAGTTTTTCAGGATCCTGGTTCCATACATGGAGTACTGCATTTCCAGCTTTGCATACTGGTTAACACAGACAAAAAACTTCCTTTCAACAGCATTTTTACTCTTTGTAACTATAAAGAGTAAAATTTTTACTCTTTTAAAAACTCAACAGTATTTTTACTCTTTATAACTATGTAATAGTGTATTTATTCCTATTAATAAATTCTGGAAATAAAGTATTATAACCCATTTTAAGCATTTTGAGGATCAGATATTACTATATTCAATCTTAACATATTAAATATGTTTTTCTAAGACCTAGTCCAGTTTCACCTCTGACACAGGGTCAGCTTTACTAAGCTCGTGTTGCTCACAGCACAAACAGACTTGACCCTTAAAATTTGAAAATAATCTGTGACCATTTAACATTCTTCAAATACCTCTCATGCCCAGAGACCTCCTTCAGCAAGTATGTGCAGGCAGGCACTGAATTGTGGCGATTTCTGGGGTAGAAGGTGACAACCAGATGGAAAGAAAGAGCATCCTGGGTAACACAGGAGAATTTTTTTTGCTGAGTATCCTGGACCTCTTCTTACACCATGGAAATTTTCACTGGTGATGTAAAAAGGAGGAGAAAATGCACCAATAGGTTCTGGGTACACTGAGTCAGCCAAATCAGTGTCAGGCAGTGTCAGACACACATTTATGTCAGGAAAGTCCCTGAGCCATGCAGATGATGATCTGAATTCTTTAAAGCTGAGAGCGTTTGTAACCGAGGCTTATTTCAGTGTGATCTCTGCTATAATTACTGCTGCATCTATGCTCCCCTCGCTTCCCCCTTCCCCTTAAATTTCCAGCTACAACTCCAAAGCCTTGTCTGGGAAAGCTCTTTCCCATACAACCCGACAGCTTCGGGATTGCCCCCAGCACGAAGCTGCCAGCTCCCCGTCCCTTCTCCCTTCTCAGTTGTCCCTTCCCCCTCTCCCAAATATTTCTCCAGCCCTGTCTCATTGGTGCACTACTCTCCCTTGCCTTTTTTGGGCTGCCACCCTGTCAATCTAATGCAATAAGGCCAGGGGCAGGTGCAAACCCCTTGCTCTGGCTCCTCTTACTGACCAATCCTCGTCCCAAAATACCCAAGAGCCAATGGAGTGGGAAAAGCCGGGACCCCGGGGAGAGGGAGAGAGGGCGAAGCTGCTGGATAGCGGGGGGAGGGGGCATCCATTTAGCAGCCGGCTTAGCCCAGGAGCTGCGGAGCCTTTGGATTCCCCCGGGGATCGTGGTGACTCGTGGGTAGCAGGGCTGCTCTGCTGATTCACCTCCACCGCTGCCAGCATGGTGATCAAAGTCTTTGTCGCCACATCTTCGGGCTCTACAGCGGTAGGTGACTCCTTTAACACCCTCCTCTTACCGCTGGGATCAGGGTGGGGGATTAGCCCCGGAGATGCCAGGAAAAAGCTTGCACGTGACAAAAAACCCACTGGAGTTCTTAGGAATAAACTTTAGTTTTATTCTGACCTGACCACCTTATTCTTGAAGGTTCCTCAAGGTGCAGAGAATTCCTGTCAGTGCAGGCTGGCTTGCCTTCGAGCTTATACCACAGTTACATTTACATCTAAATTACCTGTCATTTCATAGATTTACTGCTGTTTGGGAAATTATTTGCAATATATATAAACTGAAGAAGGAAACAGCGGGTATTGTGTTTGTGCAAAAGTGATGCTGGACTCTTTACAGGAGAAAATAAAGTGTTTGTTTTCAAAAGAGAGTTTAGGACACTGCTCCTGCAGTGGGAGAACTCTGCCTAAAAAAGAACCTGGAGCTGGATAAAGTTAGGGAGAAAAACTTCTTTCCCAAGCCCCTTCCTTTTTCTGGGTTTTGGGAGGTTTTTTGTTTACTTGGTGTTTTCTTTTTGGTTTGGGGGTGTTTTTTTTGTTTGGTTTTGTTTGCTTGTATTTTCGTTTGTTTGAGGTTTTTAGGGTTTTTGTATTTTTGTTTGTTTGTTGGTGTTTGGTTGGTTTTTTTTTTGTTTTTTTTTGTTTTTTTTTTGGTGTGTGTGTCTGTTGAAATGCTATACTGATGATTTTTAGCATTGAGATCTACTGCTGTAGCTGTCAGCAGAGAGTATCAGCTGAAGGGAAGGGCATGTGAATAGTAGGGAGGTTGGAAGTCCGTGGGAGGTGGGAACCGGGAAAGGGCTGTTTCCTTTTATATCCAGTTCCCAGATGAGCTCAGATTGCAGTTTTCCTTTGGCACTCCCTGCCAGTGACACGGCTAAACAAACTGGCTGGTGCTTCCTCGGAGCTCTAACTACATCTCTATCTCCCTGACACCAGCTGCATTTCTTTAAGAAGATTCCAGAGTGGAAAAGCTCCAAAAAAACACCCCCCATTTATGGGATCATCATCTGTAGGAAATGAGCCAAGGGTCCTTCACTAAAATTAATATTGATAATTAGCATTATTTTTTTTTTTAAATGACTTCAGATACAATAGAAAAAAAAAAGAAGAGGAAGTTGGGAACTTCAGGTTTGGTAGTTTGCAATTTGTAATAAAATGTTCACTGCTGAAGTAGCTTTATAAATTGCCATGTGTTGTGCTTGGGTACTCTTCTTGCTCCTGTTTTGGTCTGCTTTGATCTGGAGACTGTAAAAGAAAATTATGGCATCTTCACAGGGCAATATTCCTCTGTATTTGCTCCTTTCTGGTGTGCTGGGTGTATATCTGTAGCAATCTCAGCATGTGTTCAGATCACTGATTCTGAATTGCAATGCCAAGTACACCTGGAGTAGTTTTCCACATTTTCCAATGAACATGGATGGAAGGAATCCTTTCAATGAACCTTTAATGAGTTCTGGTATATAAAAATATAAAATAAAATTCACTCACGTAGGGAGTTAGCACAAACCTCAATATATCGCTAAAATCCTATTAAATAGAAATTTTGTATCAAGTATGTACAGCTTTTCCTGAGAGGAATTAATTTAATCCCTAAACAGTTTAAATTGGAAGTTTAAATTGTCCTATTAGCACTGGTGAACTCTTCCAGTTTGGTGATTGGTCCCATCAAATGCATGGTGTTGATTTTGAATTCAGTATAAGATGAGGCCAGCCTCTGGTGTAAATCAGCAGAGGATCATTGGCAAAGAATGAAAAAATCTCTATTTTATGTACTACATGGTCACCCTAGTCACTGCAAGTGGTTTTCATGTTAATAAAACCTTTGTGCAAGTGAATGCAGTGAACATTCTGGTGCTGTGGATCAGATGCTGGAATGTTCTAATTCACTGTGGCTCTGGAGCAAATCTGCAGTCTGTATTTTTCCTCTCGATGCTTCAGAAATTTATTTTAAATATCTCCAGCTTTATTATCTTTCTGCTCCAGACATAGCTGATATTGAACTATTCATTAAGGCAGGCAGAAGTGGAGACACTTATTTATAGCACTAAAAAGCACTAAATGCTTGGCTTGGAGCAAACAATAAAAAAAAAATAAAATAATGTTGTTGCTAGTCACAGGTGTTTAGAATTTGGTAATATCCTGCAAGATTCTAAATTGTGGGAGAAAGAGCATGTCTCACAGAGGAAGTCTTACAGTCTTGCTTCCTGCTGCTTATGGTGATGACACCTCTAAAATTCTTCTATTTCCTGTGGTTTTGGTGACATTTTATGAGCTTGCCCCCCTTCAAGCTGGAGTCAAAAGCAGCATAACCAGCAGGAGAGGGATTGGGATTGTGCCCCTCAGCCCCCTCAGGTGAGAGCCCACCTGCAGAGCTGGCCCAGGCCTGGGAATTCCCAGCCCAGGGAGGAGCTGGAGCTGCTGGAGAGAGCCCAGAGGAGGCAGCAGGATGAGCAGAGGGATGGAGCAGCTCTGCTGGGAGGAAAGGCTGGCACAGCTGGGATTGTTCACCTGGACAGGAGAAGCTTTGGGGGGAGCTCAGGGTGGCCTTGCAGGGCCTGGAGGAGCCCCAGGAAAGCTGGAGAGAGACAATTTCCAGGGGATGGAGGAACAGGACAAGGGGGAATTGCCTTAAGATGAAGGAATAAAGGGTTAGATATTAGATATTGGGATGAAATTCTTCCTTGTGAGGGTGGGCAGGCCCTGGCACAGCTTTCCCAGGGAATCTGTGGCTGCCCCTGGATCTCTGGATTCCTGGAAGTGGAAGGCTGGATGGGGCTTGGAGCAGCCTGGGATAGTGGAAGGTGTCACTGCCCATGCAGGGGTTGCAGTGAGATGATCTTTAAGGTCCCTTCCAACCTAAACCCTTCTGTGATTCTGTCATCCAGCCTGGCCCTGAACACTTCAGGGATGCGGAGTCCACAACCTCTCTGTCAATTCTTACACTCTAACTAGGTAACATTTATTTAAAACAATTTTTTAAAATTATTATTTTAAGGAACAAGTAGCTAGGGATGGTGCAACTCCAGCTTTGCTGAAAGAAAAACTGGCATTGCTGAAATAATATCCTTCTCATCACCACTTTCCAAGTAATCTATGCCCAAGTTATTTGAGTTCTTCCCCTGCCACCAGACAAGGGAGGGCACAAACAAGCTCCTGCAAGCTCATCCATTCTGGGAAAGCCTTTGCTTGTCCTCTGTGTTGTTTCACCCTAAATTTCCCTCTGTGAGTGCTATTTCCTGGAGAGATTTTTTTTGGTTGCCCACTTAGTGCCACCCACAGCAAAGGTTTGCTTTGTGGTTTCACACTCGGTTGTGTCCCAAGTCTTTTGCTCTGCCTAAACCCCAGTAATGGTGAGCCCCAAGACACAGCACATCTTCTGCTCTGTGTATCTCATTGTCATAGTCAGAAGCTCCTTGCCTTTTCCTTAAGCAGCATAATTCCATGAAACTTTACTGCTTTACCTCAGCATTAATTTTTTCACACAATTTTTTGCTTTCAGGCCTGATGCTGCCTGAGCCTCCTGTGCATTATGAACCTCAAGCTGAAGAGAAATTATTAAGCCAGGTTTAAAAGTGTCAGCTTTCATAATCAGAGGAACACAGAATCTCTGGCTCCATTTCCATTATCTCCTCAGAGGCACCGTCTGTCTGGAGCAGCAGTTATTCCAGGAGCCCTATCTCCTGCAGTGCCTGTGTCCAAAGGGACAGGCTGACCCTGGAATTGCAGCTGACAGCACTTGAGTGGCCTGGCTCTCAGGGCATGTGATGTTACTCCTGCTGCTGGCTCGTGCAGATTTTATTAACCATTTATACAAACATTATTAACCATTTATACAAACATTATCCTGCCACTTTCTCCAGTGAAATGTCCCTTGAGCAATCCTTTCTGCTGCCTGAATGTGTTTTGCAAATAACTCTGCAGCTAAATAGGCAGTAATGAGATTATTTCTGTTTGAAAAGAGAAAATAAGAATAGAAATAAGCAGCTTTGAACTCTGTCAGCTGCATGGCTTTTGACCACTTTGGATTAGTGTTTTCATTCAAAGTGATAAACTTTTTTTAGCTCACTGCAAACCTCTGTTGTTGTCACAAAAATGTACAGAATTCTATGTTTGTTGTTTGTTTGTTTTTTTAATAAGAAGGCATATATGTAGATAGATGCTTCTTTGTTTGTACAAGGAAAAGAAATTTTATTCCTGCTCATGAGAATTCATCTTTCCAGGATAATAGGCTACCACTCTACTTCAGCTTTTCTGGTTTATTAGATTATGGAAATACATAATCCCTGATTTACTTCTCATTACCTGTCCCTCTGATTTGTGGCACTAGCTTGGTGTCACTTTAATTTCAGGTGTTCAGATGTCTGACATATGGAGGACATGGTTTCAAATCACAAGATGTAAAAATTACCTTGATGCCTCATTCCAGCTATGTCTGGTGGCAAATTCTTTAAAAGCTGCTCAGGAGCAGCATTCCTTTAGTAGGGAAATACAGTGAGTGTTACATTTTCAGAGTAAAGGGATGGTTTATAAGCTCAATGTCTGCACAGAACCAGCATCAGAGGGAATAAAAGGGTCATGAGTGAATTTTAGGTGTCACAGAAGCTGTGTGTAACAAGCTTTATTTGTACATAACATGTTCTTTGTGGTCCAACTGGAATGTCATTCTCAAATGGGGGATTTATTTAAGCACAGGAGTTCAACTGTGCTGGATTTTCTTGAGCCTTAACTCATATTTATATATTCTATTTCAAGGAGCAGTGGCCATAAACTAAAACACAAGAAGTTCCACCTCCACATGAGAAAGAACTTCTTTACACTGAGGGTGGCAGAGCCCTGGAACAGCTGCCCAGGGAAAACAAGGAGACATTCCAAACCCATCTGGACACTTTCCTGTGTCACCTGCTCCAGGTGACCCTGCCTTAGCAGGGGGTTGGACTGGAAGATCCCTTCCAATCCCAACTATTGTGTGATTGTGATTCTGTGAAATTTATTTATGCCTAACATAAAAGAACAGAGACAAGAGAAACGTGGCTCACAGAAAACTGAATGTCACTTGTGACAGAGAGGAAGAAGGAGGCTGTAACATGCTGAGGAAAGTTTGTACATTTTCTGACCTTTACTGACTTCAGGCAGGATCACCATAGGTATCTGTACACCACATTCCCAGATCTGGGAACACAGTAGGAGGCTTCCTGCTGAGCCTCATTTCTCAGCTGGAGTTGTCACTGCATCCAGGGAGGAAAGAGGAAGCTGGGGGGTGGGTGTGTGGTGGGAGGGATGCAGTGGCAGCACTCTGGGTGCTGACAGAAAGCGTTGAATCTCAGCTTCAAAAAGTTTCAGGGCTACTGGAGAAGTGAATCCCACTTCAGGAACTTCCAACTTTCAGGAAGAATTTTTTTCATGGAAAGGGCTGTCAAAACTTGGAACAGGCTGCCAGGGAGGTTTGGAGTCCCGATCCCTGGAGGTGTCCAAGGAAGGTCTGGATGTGGCACTCAGAGCTCTGGGCTGAGTGACATGGTGGGGATTGGCCAAATTGCCAATTTGCAGTTGCACTCGATGATCTTGGAGCCTTTTCCAACCTAAAAGATTCTGTAAACTTGACAAACTTGCCTGAGTTCTTGTAACAGCAGTTGCTTTCAGAAAACCATTTTCATTTTAAAGAAGGAATGTTGTTCTCCCTCTTTCCTACCCAGATAAAAAAGAAGCAGCAAGAAGTCGTGGGCTTCTTAGAGGCCAACAAGATCGACTTTCAGCAAATGGACATAGCAGGAGATGAGGACAACAGGAAATGGATGAGAGAGAATGTCCCTGGTGAAAAAAAGCCTCAGAATGGAATTCCCCTCCCTCCACAGATCTTCAACGAGGAGCGGTACTGTGGGGTAAGAAGCTCTTTGGAAATTTAAATATCTTCAGAGAGTGGTTTCTCACAGAAAGGGACTCTTTTCCATTAATAGGAAGCCTTAAACAAACTCCTTAAAACAATTTGAGATTCACTGTGAAAGAACAATTCTCAGGAAACATTTTTGAAGCACAGAAAAGCAATGTAACAGAAGATGATTTATTTTTGAGAGGAAAATATGCATGGAGGGAAAACTGGCTAGACAAAGTTCTTGAAGTTTCAGTTAATTTTGATGAAGAGTGTTGATATTTTGTTTGTTTGGACTTACCTGAGCTTCAAGGACATCTGAGGTACCAAAAACTGGGAATAGGAATCTTCTTTTTCCATTATATTATACAAATAAATAGGAATGTTTGTTTACTGGAATAGTTCTAGAATGTGGTTTGAATTATTGGCATTATATTGCTTATTCAATAAATATCCAACTCTTCATAACAGCAACTGTAGCACTCATCAGATGCTTTTATATTTTCATATGTGCTTATAACAGGTTCTTTCTCTTGAGACAGTTTGTTCAAAGCAGAGAAAAATAATAATGTGCCAGCATGAATATTAGGACTGTGAATCAAAAGAGATAATCTGAGACCTTTTATTTTCTCATAGCCTGGGTGGAAATGCCCAGTCTGGAATGTGCTGAGATCTGATGGCTGGAATGAACCTGCAAAGTGCTCTGGAACACAGGGCACACTGTGAGCCTGGTTTGGAGTTACTGCACAAATCCAGTGTGAACTCCTGCAAGGTTCTACTGGGGCAGCAGGGATTTTCATGCCACTGAGTTTTCAGAATTAACTCCAGTGCTCTCAAAGCAAAAGTTCATAATATGAATATTGGAGTGCAGCTGTTTCCTCATTTTCTCATGGAATTCCTAAAAGAGAAGTTGGTGTGTTGGAGTTCATGTGCATCTCAGCATCCAATCTGCACCAATAAAAAGTATAATTTGATATATCTTACTCTGGGTTTTGTGGCAGCCAGTGCTGCAATAAATATTTCTGATGTTCCTTGGAGAAGTATATAAGGAATTAAAGAATAATTGCCTTATAAAGTGTTGCAACTGGTCAGTCTTGACAATAAATGATAAATACACAGTTTTTACTGCATGTCTGAAGCTATTTCAGGAAGCCAAATAATCTACATCTTGAAATAAATTCAAGTGAAGAAATAGTCCTTTGCAAAAGCACCTCCATGGGGAAAGAAGTTGGCAGCTACTGATTTAAAAACTGAATCAAATTTACAATTAGTCTAAAAGTCTCCAGAATTCCAATGTACCCAGCTCTCAAAGCTCAGAGCTAATGATCCCAGTGGGTGCATAACAAAGACTAATTTATGGCATCATTATTTCCAAATAAATAAGGTAATGAGATTCACATCAGTGCATGAGCCTTACCCTTCTCCCCAGGGGAAGGTGCCTCGAGGGAGCTGCACAGGGAGTGTGATGTGGGCTGAGAACATGGCCAGGGGCTGCCAGACTGCTACAAAATCCTCCCAAGTGACATATTCTACAATAAAACTCTGGGGATTTGCATTCTGCTTCCCTGCACAGCCTGTGCTGGGCCAGCAGAGGCATCCAGAAATCCAGAATTGTTTTAGGCTGCTTAATGTTTGTCTGATACATCTTCCCCTGTGTCCCACTCCTTTGGCCTCAGCCATTTTATTAAAAATGTCCCTGAGGATTGCAAGGGTCTGTGTGACTCCAGTGCAGAATCTTGAATTCATGAAAGTCCTTTTAAAATATATTGCTCTCATCAGTTTTTAAGGACCTCACTCTTGTGGCACCTAAAAACCTTTGAATTTGTAGCCTGGCTAAATGCAGGCTGTTCATACCCCATTTCCTGCTATGCCCAAATCACCTTTTAGCTTCAACAGCCCCAATCCAGTATATTTGTAAATGGGAATTGTATCCTCTATTAATCTTCATTTTGCTGAGCTAAACAAGTCAAGCTCTTTACACCTCTTTCTTTTTTTGTAAGACATTTTCCATTTCTCCTTCCTGCTAATTTTTATTTTCTTTATTCACAGTTTGTCCTTTTTTAATTTTATTTTTTAGATCAAATCTGTTACATTTCATTTTTCTCCATTCCTCTTTCTGGATTCACTCTTTTCCCACATTTCCTTCTTATCAATGGTCTTATCAGTTGTTCTTATCAATATTTGGTTCCCATTCACACATGTGCACATGTGTACACATTACATCATGATGGCCTGGGAGATCTGGCCTTGGGAGACAAAAAGTCAAGATTAAATATTTCCTTCCTTAATCTGAGAAAGAAGGGTTTGGAGAGAGACATGACAACCTTCAACTATTGAAAGGGCTGCAGCAAAAAGTGAATTATTGGTCTGAATTCAGTATTGACCCTGCTTTGAGCTGGAGGTTGGTCTAGAAACCTCAGTCTCCTGAGGTTTCTTCCCACTTAGGATTTTGTAAAATATTTTCTGCTCTGCATCCACTGGAGGTGGGATGAGCTGTATGAGAAGAAAATGCAGCAAAGAAAGTTCAAGTCAGACATCAGAAAATACATAGCTTTCAGGAGATCACCTGATTATCTCATTAAAGGTGGGTGAGAACCAGTGGATCAGAGTGATGCAATGATTCCTGCCTTGGAGGAATGGTCCTTTGGGACCTTGTCCAATGTCCTCTTCTGCAGTTCAGTGAAATTTTTGGAATGGTGGAAAGGAAAGGGGGATAGGTGAGGAGTTTTCTGTTTGTGCTAGAATAGAACGACATGATAAGAAAGCAAAGTCAGTCCCTCTGCACATCTGCTTTTCTGCTGATACATTTTCTGTATCTTCATTTTCTGAGTGACCATGAAGAGCTGCTCCACTCCACAGCTTGTACTGTAAAGTGGAGGTTTCTTATGGATGGATTTTTATAAAGATACACTGCCTGGGAGCAGCGTTTCCACGAGGTCAGAGAAGCTTAAAACTATAAAATAGCTGATAAAATAGCTCAGATCTTATTTTTCTCCCAGATCTTTGGTATTGCCACTTGAAGAAATAGATTAGAAATTGATTCATTTTGTATGCCTGGCTACAGCACCAATTTCAAGTATCCATTCTAATCCATCAGTGCTGGCAATTATGTCCTTATTTGATCTTTTTCTTAAGCTGCTTCTTTGCTCATGTCTAGACAGACGTCTGCATCTGTGTCACTTGCTAAATATACTGAGCACTCTGTTGCTCTTGTCTTTTATTTTGCTTGACAAAAACCCTTAGAAAACTAGGAAAGAAAGGAAATGTAAACTTCTGTTTTTCTTTGTAAGCTGAAATCTCTGCTATCTTCTGTAAACTGAAATCCATAGAATAAAGTACCCTTGTTCATACTTTAAAAACATCTCTAAATTATTAGGTAAGATTTTTATTTGATGTTGGAATGTGCATTTGCAGCCCAGAAACCAGCTGTGTCCTGAGCTGCATCCAAAGCAGTGTGGGCAGAGGTGAGGGGGGGATTGTGTCCCTGTGCCCCAACAGGTGAGAGCCCACCTGCAGAGCTGCCCCAGGAGCTGCTGGAGAGAGCCCAGAGGAGGCAGCAGGATGAGCAGAGGGATGGAGCAGCTCTGCTGGGAGGAAAGGCTGGCACAGCTGGGATTGTTCACCTGGACAGGAGAAGCTTTGGGGGGAGCTCAGTGTGGCCTTGCAGGGCCTGGAGGAGCCCCAGGAAACCTGGAGAGAGACAATTTCCAGGGGATGGAAGTTCCCAGGACACAGGGAATGGCTTCAAACTGCCAGAGAGTAGGTTCAGATTAGATACCAGGAAGAAATTTTTCTCTGTGAGAGTGCTGAGACCCTGGCATAGGTTGTCCAGAGAAGTTTTGGTTGCCCCATCCCTGGAAGTGTCCAAGGCCAGATTGGACACTGGGGCTTGGAGAAACCTGGGACAGTGGAAGGTGTCCCTGCCCAGGCTGGAATGAGATGATCTTTATGGTCCCATTCCAACTCAGGCCATTTTATGATTCTATCATTTATGTAATTGCTTAAGTCAAATTTATGGAAATATAGGGACCTCTGGAGGTTTGTAGTCCAGCCTGCTACTCAGAGCAGGGTAGCTTTAAATTTAGCTTATATTGCCTGGGGCTTTGGCCATCTGAATTCCAAAAGACTCCAAGGATGGTGTTTCCATGCTCTCTCTGTGTGCTCTGACCTGGTGCTGTACCTAGCACTGGGGGATGAATTTTCTGCTGATGTCCAGTTGACAAATTGCACCACTTAGACCATTTATGTCTTTTCTTACAGATAAAATATAATTGCTTACCTGAAGTAAATTGTTCCTGCTTATTTTTCTTACTGCCTGCCTTTGGAACAGTTATCCTTAGTCATTCAGCAAATGTGAACAAGTGATGTGAACAAGTCACCATTACAAAAGCATGGCTGCAAATACATCATAAAAAAACTATTCCATGATCACTGTAGGCATTCCTTTATCTCTTATTTAATGCATGATAACTTCCTCCTCATTGTGAGGAAATAAGTGATTTTCCATTTACTGTGGGATGTCATTGCACACTCCCTGTTGCCCCTGATATCATAGAAGATTATTCCCACTGCTGACAAGGAGTTGTCTGGTCATTCATACATTTTTCTTGTGTCCTCAGGTCTGGTTATGTACAAGGCTTTGTGTTTCTGGATAATTTTTGTACACTTGCCATGGGCTACTTTTCTTCAAAAAGACATATAAAATATCAAGTCCACTTCATGGCCTTGCCTTGTTGTTGTCTTCTGTTTGTTCCCCAGCTCCTGCCATGTCATGCCATGGTTTGCTCAGGCTGCCTTGAGTATGTGGTGTGCAGGAGGGCACGAGTTTCCTGTGTTTGCGTGGCCACGTCAAATTCCAGCCCTTCAAATTGCAGAAAATCCTCATTTTCTTGTTTGCTGCACTACTCCTAAATCCATGAGCCAGATGCAGACGCTGCCTGGCTTGGATGAGAAGATGGTCTGGGAAGTGGGTGGCCTGGAGCAGCAGCAAAATGTGCTCCAGGGCTTCTCCCAGACGGAGCAGTTCCCACTGGGTGTGACTGTGTGAAAGCCAATCTGTCCCTCAGATAAATCAGAGAAATGGGCTGTCATTTGTCCTGTCTGCAAAGCTCTTCCAAACTGCACTGAAATGTCATCAATTCCACTCTTGTTGGCATTAAGGTGATTTCAAAACCATCCACTCCAGCCCTTGTGATAATTTATACTCTGGCAATACTAAAACAGTTCAATAAAACAACTCAGCTCCTAACCTGGCTTTACAAACAAGTCTCAAGGATGATTCAGCACCTTATTACTTATAGGCTTCTATTCTTGGAGTTATTTGGGATTAGAGGAAGGATGATAACATGATCAAGGCAGCAGGGTAGGACTCAGCAGGACATGTTCAGTCCCCTGTCTCAGAGCTGGCTGTGATTCTGGGCCAGTCACTTTTGACTGGAGATTCTGCTGGAACTTAAATATTTGTTGATTTTTACCTGTGTGAGATGTGAGCTGTGAAGTTCTCAGTGACAAAAATAGTGATAGCAAAACTTCTTTAATTGATAGGAGTGTTGTACAGGTGAAAGCAGTAAAGGGCATGCAAGCTGTAGCTGGCAGGATAGGAGGCATCCCTGGTCTCCTCAGTTCCAGTTCCACTGAAAACAGGCATTTAATGTAATGATTTATAATTTCATTTCACCAGTGCACAAGACATTTTGGCTGGTACATGGATGTCAGAGAGAACAGCACAACCCTTTCCTAAGTTAGTCTGAAAATAACATCATTTTCTAACCAGACTGCCATTCTTTAAAATGAAGTTCCTTGTTACCATTTCACTCCAGCTGTCATGTTGACTGTTGCCTTTTATTTACCATAAAGAAATTCCAGGGTTTTGAGGGCCTATTTTGTGTCCTTACTCACAGCAAGTTTTATTTTAACATTTAAAAGGAATAGCTTTGCCTTGGAGTGTACAGCTGAGGCACGTTAAAATGAGACACTTAATTTTATCTGATTCTGCCATGGATGGGATATAATTAAAGTGTAAGTCTCTGGAGAGATTTGCTCATTTATTCATTTTGCCACTCTGTGTGAAACTCCCTTTATCTGTGTTTTCTTCCTGGGGCTCAGATAATGCAGGCAGTTGTACAAATGCATGGTCATTCTCATCAATGTAGGATTTGCCTGGGCTGGTCTCTTCCTCCTGTTCTTTTTGTTTGATTTTTGATACCAATTCTCTGTTGTTTGTTTGTTCCTTTCTTAGGATTTTGAATCCTTCTTCTCTGCCAAGGAAGAAAATATAATTTATTCGTTCCTGGGCCTTGCTCCTCCTCCAGGCACAAAGGTATGCCCTTCCATGGGGATCATTTATTTGATTTTAATAAAAGATGAACATAAGCAGTGACTCAGCATGTCACTTAAGAGGCAGTGGCAAGCAATATGTTAGATGTTGGAGCAGCAAAGTGTTCTTAGGGGGGAAAAAGGTGGCTGCTTCAGTAAATACTAGAAAATACTTCTTTCTTGCCTTCTTTCACTGCAGGCTTGTTACCATGGCTCCAGCTGAGGGGGTTGTTGTTGTTGTTGCTGTTGACACAAAGCAGTGTTTTATTATGTTCAGCTTTTAAACGATGCAGGCTCCCTCACACAATTTCTAGGTGGTGCTGGTTACAAGAAGCCTTCTCTTGCTCCTGACCACCTTGGACAGCATGGGGCTGGGATCAGACCCATCCCATCCTCCACTGGCACCATGGAACTCCCTCCCTCTGCCTGCAGGAGAAAAAGGCTCACCCAGCCCTTCACCAAGTCCCTTTGGCAAGTCTGCCTGTGGACTCCATCATGTTTTGACAACGTTCTAATATATTTCTGGCAAAAGAAAAACATTTTATTTCAGGCTTTTTCCCCCTGGTGGTTTTTTTTACAGAAACCAATGTGTTTTTTCTTTATTAGAAACTTCTTCTAATTAGAAGTTTTCTAACTGAGATTGTTGCAGCTCTGCTATCCTGAGCTCATAAAATGTTGCCATCTTTAACGTGGGTGAACCAACAAAAGAAATTAATCAAGAGAGTGATGAGCCAGAGCAACAGGAGAGCTCTGCTGCATTGTGGTGACCTGGCTGAGGCACTGCCTTGGAGCAGGAGATCTGCCTTTGGTCCAACTCTGCAGCAGCTTTGAGTGAAACACCTTTGGAAATATTTCTTTATCCTCTTCTGTAAAAGCAGAGGAGGCAAAAAAAGGAGCCTTTGCTAAGTGCTTTGAGAGCCACAGCTGAAAACACACTCAGGGGTGTGTTTTAAATGTCCCAGTTGTTATAAATGTCTTTGCCACTGAGTCCCTGCATGATAAGGAGAGTGATTTAAACTTTCTGCTTTAGCTGTGCCATCTCCCACCCAGGGAAATAAAAATGACTTGCCTACCTCACAAGGGTCTTGTGAGAATTCATTTAATTAACAACCACAAAGCCATGAAAGGCTTAAAGGACTGCAGGTATTACATATTATAGCCATTATAAAAGATATGTGGAGAATCAGTGAGATAAAGAAAATTGCATTTTTCCACCTTCCCACTCCACAGATTATCTGCTTCTTCATGCAAGGTCCTTGTAGATTCCATATCTGTGAAGCAGAGTAACAATTTTTCAGAATTCATTCATTCCCAGCTGTCAGCAGAGGCTATTACAGTTTCTACTTCGTGACAACCTTGGAAATGTTGAAAATAATATGTTTGGTATATTCTGCTGGGCAGATTTGTTTGTCAGTGCCACTGGTAGCAGGCAAGTCTTGTTTACAGTGATTAACTGCTGCCTTGGTGGTGGCTTCAGGCCAGAGAGTGCAAATAAGTGAGAGTGTTTGTAAAGTCCCTGTTAAATGTGGATTCTGATAGTCTCCCTGTCAGAGTCTATTCCTGTTTGTGAGAGACATCCACACTTCTTGCAGAGGTGTTTCTCAGCATCTTCACTGCAGGAGGGGCTGCCTGTGATTTGTCAAGCAAAGAACTCTCCTGCTCTGCCTCTGCTTCTGCTTCTTTTGCTGCTTCCCCCTCATGCTCTGCCAACTCCACCTTAGATAAACACAATGGATGGCTCGTGACGCTGATTTCCAGCAGCATAAATCTGGAATTGTAAGTCAGGTGTGGAAGAGATGGTGACACATATGACAAGGTTTCCTATTAATCCCTTCTTAAAAAAATGTGTGGGTTTTGGGTTTTTTCTTTTCTGGAATGAAGAAGCAAGCTATAAAGCATGGAATTTCACAAGGCAGTAAGCATTTTATTTCTAGAGACTTTTACCATGCTGAGACATGACAAAGATTAATATGGAGCTGATACCTGTTTGATACTCGTCTTAAAACATTCTATTTCTTTTTCCATCCATCTTTTGTCTCATACTGAACCAAGACTAGAGAAGTTCTTTAATGGCTAAAATCCTGTTTCACAGCACAGTCCAACAGCATCCTGACCAGGACTGTTTTGAGCTTATTTCCTTCCATCTGAGGAAGCAGATGAACCTTTTGGGGCTTCCTCAACAAATTATAACTTCCCAACAAAATACTTGTAGTTAAATTTATTGCCAATTTATTGCCATTGCTGAGTGCAAAATACACATTCAGTTCTACAGAGTCTCTTGTTCTGTTGTTTCTATATATTAGTATATTCTATATATTAGAGTGCTTCATCCAGCCCTGGGCCCAGCCCAGGGAGGAGCTGGAGCTGCTGGAGAGAGCCCAGAGGAGGCAGCAGGATGAGCAGAGGGATGGAGCAGCTCTGCTGGGAGGAAAGGCTGGCACAGCTGGGATTGTTCACCTGCACAGGAGAAGCTTTGGGGGGAGCTCAGTGTGGCCTTGCAGGGCCTGGAGGAGCCCCAGGAAACCTGGAGAGAGACAATTTCCAGGGGATGGAGGGACAGGACACAGGGAATGGCTTCAAACTGAAGAGGAAGATTAGATATTAGGAAGGAATTCCTTCCTGTAAAGGTAGTGGTGCAATAGAAAAGGTTTCCCAGAGAAGCTGTGGCTGCCCCATCTCTGGAAGTGTCCAAGGCCAGGTTGGATGGAGCTCTGAGGAACCTGGGATAGTGGAAGTTGTCCCTGCCCAAGGAACAAGATGATCTTTAAGGTCCCTTTCAACCCAGATAATTCTGTGATTCTCTGATTCTGTGATGTTATCATACCAAGTACATTTTTTGCCTTTAAGGGTGCAATGTGCCCATAAAATCCAGTGACTTTACAGGAAACCAATCCATATTTGTGGTGCTTCAGTCAGGGTCTGTTAGCTCCCATCATCCTCTCTCCTGTTCCCTCCTGACCACAATGGTTTTTGTGTTTCCTAAAGCACCATTTAGCAGGGCTGAGCAGAACAGTTTTCTGTGCCTGACAGAAGCAGCAGAGGTAGTGCTTGTGTTAATAAGTAATTTAATCTATTAATACCAAATTCCTCCTCACCTGAAGGAATACCTGGTCTAGATTAATTCCAAACATGGTTCAGGGCAGGTTGGGATTTAAGGGCAGCTGTGCCCGACCCAAAGATCACTCAAATTTGTGACAGATTTCTGAGAGGTCCTGTTTGATCTTGGATTAGTGGCCTGAGTAGTGCTGTCCCAAGAGGATACACTTGTAGGTCTGAGCTATAACTGGTATAGTTTGTATGTTTGGGGTCAGGTGTGTCAGTCTCAGCTGCCTCAAAAGTTGGGTACATTTTTTTAAAGCTGGCACCACTTTTATGCTTAGTCTGACTCAGTGAACTCAGTGATTTATGTGGTTTGAGGGTCTGTTTTCAAATATTGTGCATACTTGAAGTCTTAATCCCATTATTGTTGATTTTAATATTCAGAATCTTGAGATCCCCAAATCTGTAGATACTCAAGCTTAAGTTAGTGGAAGAAGGCTTCTTCTAAATCTGCTTTGAATTACAAATTAGTGCTATGTGCACTTTATTTAAAGAGAAAATGACCTGTCAGCCAATCTTTAGAAATGGTACTTCATTTTGAATTCGTTGAAAATTAAATTCTGTGTTTCTATGGAGAACCAGTGTGGCAATGATATTCTGAATGTCAGAGTTCTCCATATAATTAACAAGAACTCTGTGTGTGTGTGTGTTTTCTGGCTGATAACATGCTGCTTCTGGAGTTTAGTTCTCTCAGCTACAACTCTTTTTTGTGCCTCATGATCTAAGTATGTGATTCATCTGAGATGGATTCACACAATCAGGGTCATTTTAATTAGGATGCTCTCTGTGGTTCTTATGCATTTTATGTCCCAGCCAAAAATATGGAGTGTATGGATTTTAATGAAATGTTAATATCTGTGCTGAAAATAAATATTTAACCAATTTCAAGATCAGGTTGGATGGGGCTTTGAGCAGTCAGGTCTAGTGGAGGTTGTCCCTGCCCATGGCAAGGAGGTTGGAAAGAGATGATGTTTAATGTCCCTTCCAGCCCAAATCATGGTCAGTGATTCTATGAATTTAATTTTCATTAACACTGTCCTTTTCATTTAAGGAACTTCTGCAAAGAAAGTATTTGTAGGAAGCTGCCATTTTCTTAAGAAAATAATGTATTAACACAATGTTGCACAAGAGAATTTAAATGTGGGTTTATGTTACTACATATTTCAATCTTCAAGTATTTTTTGGCTTCTGGGAGAAAAGTAAACAATAAACCAAGCCAAACAAATGTCTCTGTAGATCTGTTTTTAATAACAATGCCACCAGCATCAGAGTGCAGTGAGCCCACAGTTTTATGTGCACTTGAAATGAGACGATATTGCCAGAAAAAGAAATTGTCTTTTCTCCCTCCTCCTTCCTCTGGCTCCTTCTGCTCCCTCCCAGCTGCTCATTCCTCTCCCCAGCATCCCCACGTGCTGGCACAAACACTTGTGCAGCTGTGTGACAGAGCATGAAAGTGCTGTGAGGTAGGAACATTTTGCTTTTTAAAGCTTTCATCTTGATCAGCTCCTGCTCCAGTTCCAGAAGGAGGAGAACTCAGGGACCTTTGTGCCCACTCTCTATTCACTGCAAGTAACTTGGGTGTAAAATTGACTTTCCACAACTCAGGAGAAAATAAGTTCCAGCAAAAACATCAAACTGCTGTGATATCTGCTTCCTAACACTCCTGAGCTCCTTTCTGTCATTTCTGTCCCCATCCAGCAGAGCGTGTCAGCAGGAGGACATCTCTCATGTCCCACAGCACATCCTGGGACAAAGATCCCTAAGCCAGCACTCAGCCAGTCAGCTCTGGGCATAAAAGCCAGCCAGACATGCCCTGTTCTGCAGAATAAGAGCACTGGCTGAGGAAATCATCATGGGGACACTGGAGGAGGACTTGTGAAGTTTAAAGGACAGGGGAACATGACTGAGGGCTTCTGTTTAACTGGAGAGACAAATGAAATGATGGAAAAGCAGCAAACCCCAAAGCAAAGAGGTGGCTGGGTTGTAAGGTCTTGGTCACAGGGATGGGGAAGGGATGTGCTGCTCTTCCCAGAGCGTGTGGGACTTGGGATGACACAGGACAGGACCTCCCCTGAGTGCCAGAGGAACCTACCCCAGATAACACCCATCAGAAGGGGTCAAATTTCCTCTTAATTAATAAGGTCCTTTGCCTCAGCTTCTCTACTACAGATCACTTCTGAAATCTCCCACTGATGATGATTAGAATTTTTCTTCACAGCCAATTTGTACTCATTTTGCATCTCCTCAGCACTCCTCCTTACCCTATCCCTGTCTGATGTTTACTCTGAGCTATTTTGGGAGTGCCATCACATCCCCTCATAGCACCACTTTCAATAGATTAAAGCAGTGAAGCTTTTTTTGTCACTCTTTCATGAGACAGGCTCTCCACTCCCTCAGATGTTCCTGGAGCCCTCTCTGCACCTACTCCAGTCTGAGTTTCTCCTTCCTGAGCCTGAGTGACTGGGATGGCACAGGGCAATCCAGAGGAGGCTTTGCCTCCCCTCATGCATCTGAGGATCACATCTTTAACCTCTTTCATTGTCACATCACCCTCATGGCTCAGCTATCCCATGCTTATTTAAATACATCCATCTTTTTCTTCCTCAGTGATCATTAACTGACAAGCTCCTAAAGTGCAATAGAAAAATCACTTTCTAATGTCTGACCCAGAACTGCTTGTCCCAAATAAGGTGACTTTGCACTTCATGCTCTTGCATTTCATCATATTTCTGCTGTGCCACTCGAGGCCTCCTTTTATCTGACACAGTGTGGGAGCCACTGTGACCTTTCAGAGCCACCTGGCTGAAAGGACACCAGGATATTTGTCAAATAAAGAACTTCCCAGGAGGTGCTTGGTTATGGTGCTGGAATAAATGGACTTGATTGACTGATGTGGGAAGAGTTTCCTGATGTTTTTAAGCAAGAAAGTTAAGAGACTAAATGTGAAATCCTTTATTACTTCTGTTTTCCTGGAGCTTCTGGATGATGTTTAATTGGAATTCATGCTGGTGGAAAAAGGGACTTTTTTTTACTGAAACTCAAATGTGCCATCAGGGTGAACTTTGGTTTCTATTGTACTTTCAGAGGAAGGTTAGAGAATCTGCTATATTGAGAAGAGCTTGAATTCATGTTTTCCCCACACAAATCCCACCTGGTCAGCATGCCAGCAAGTGTTCTTTTCAGAAGAGCAACACACCCTAAACCCCCTTTTAGGGTTTATTTTCATTTGAGAGCTGAAGCAGAAATAGAAAAACACTTTCCCAAAATAAGAAACTCAAGAATTTTATCAAAATGAGTTGTTGATTATGTGCCCTGAGGCTTACCATGACCTCCCCTTTGCTGCCAGGAGACTGAAAAGTCTGATGCCACAGAGGAGAAGTCTGATGCCACAGAGGAGAAATCAGAAGCCACAGAAGATAAATCTGATTCCAAGGATGAAAAATCTGATGCAACAAATGAAACTGAGGCACACACAGAAGACAAGGCAGGTGAAGGGGCTCCTGAAGAGGCTCAGTCTGGCCAGACACCACCAGAAGGTCAACAGGTAATTTTTCCTTTCTCTTTGTGATCTGAGGGTTTCACCTGTGCTAAGCACATGGAACATGAACCCACAAGCCCTCCTGGTGTGCTCCAGGGTGACTGATTGCAGAGTGTCTTTTGGATGTGTTTTCTTTGATATCAGGATGATATCAAACCTGGATAAAACTCCAGGGAGCTTTGTTCTGATTCCTGAATAACAGCAGCTTCCTTTTGCCCCTTGTTACCACAAGCTTTTTATTTTATCTTGATGGTCATTGGGAACCAGAGTCTAGTTATGGAGGGTAATTTAGGGCTAGACATCTGAGTCCTGCCTGGGTGAAAAAACAAATTGCTGCTCTCAATGGCCAGCATGTGCAGTGCTCATAAATCTGGCTGTAAATGTTTGCTGCAGATCTGACAGTGACTTCTCCAGGCCTTGCAGAATCCCCATGGCAGTGCAGAAAGGGTGGCCAATGTTTTCCTTTTTGTCTGCTCCTGCTCTGGTACTACAGATCTCAAACTGCAGCTCAGGTTGCCCTTTAAGGATGGGTTTATGTGGATGCTGACTCTTCCCAGGGAGTCAGGCCTGCTTGTCAGGTTCTTCTGGTTTTGGAGATCAGATGGTCCCTGGGGAATATCCAGCCCAAAATGCATCATCTCTTACATCCAAGATCAGAACAAATGGAGTTTGGGGTTATTTTCATCTAGGTGCAATATTTCTCCAGAGGAAATACCTCTCTGTAGGCCTTTCCCCACTGTCCTTTTTAATAGTGACTGATCTGGTCACTGTTGGGCTGGAAAAGCCCCTTTTACACACCCTCAGGCACATCTCAGCCACTGGGAAGTCCCACTCATAATTTCAAAACAGTGATGAGGAGAGACAGTCCTCAGTGGGAACTAAATTCCTCCTTAAGAAAAATTTTATCCAAGCACTTTTCATGTTCTATGAATTTCAGCTGGCAGGTGAGTGCCATCAAACCATCAAACTGCTTTTTTTTTTTT
>VZRH01001273.1:54258-76913 GCA_013397555.1 Urocynchramus pylzowi
TTTTTTTTTTTTTTTTTTAATGGCTCATAAGAGGAGCCAAAACTGCTTCCTGGCTTGGGTGCCTTGCCCTTCTGGCTGGCATTCTGCTTTGATGTTTTTCAAGTGAGAGCAGAATACTGGAATTTGTCTGCAAATGTGTCAGGCAGCTGTGGAGGAGAGGTTTTGCACTGACATCATGCAGCACCACTCCCATACAACCAGCACCTTGCTCCACTTCTCACAGAAAGGATTGGAGTTAAAAGTGGAGAATAGATTTCTTTGCAGTTTTTCAGGGAGGGGAGAGGCAGAGGAGAGAGCACAGAAAACACTTTTTGCCCTGTTCCACCACCCACTTCTCGTGTCACCCAGGACACATCGCTTCAGTGCTGTGGCATCTGCCTGCCTTGCTATAGTTCATCCCAATTATCACTTCTGTTGGGATGGCATGAATCATTCTGTAGGAATTCTGCTATTCTCACTCACTGCAGACAGCACACAGAGGACAGGGTTAGATGAGAAGAGCAACTCTGAGGCAGCTACAGTGAGATGAATTCCACCTTTCGTCTCTGTATCTCATTTTATGCTCATAAAAGAAAGTAAAAATACTATCTCCTTACCTGAGCAGGGTTTGATGAAAGTAAATAGGCTGAAAAACTGCCAGATTGCCATCAGAGTATCTCCACTGGATGTTAAGTCCTAAAGGATAGAGGTATTTTCAACACTAACATTTGAAAGATGTCAGTTTTATGTTCCATGGCTGAATTAATATACCCGTGGGAATTCAGTACTGGAATTTTGGCCTTATTTAGCACTGCTCCAAACCACCTCCAAAATGACTCCCATTTGTGGAGTGTAACCAAGCCAGCTTTTCTCCAGTGACTTTGCAGAAGAAATGTCAGCACTGTGGAGAGTTCTGGAAGTTACCTCAGGCTTTGGCAGTGAGCACAGGACAGAAACCAGAACAAACTGGGGCTGTCTCAGCCCTGGGGCTGCAGGGAGGGTCCAGGTTTCAGGAGGCTCCTCCCGTGCTCAGTAGCAGGGGATGTTCAGTGTGGAGGTTGCAGCTCTCTTCAGCTTCTGCTGCTCTTGCTGGGAGATGCAGAAATGCAGAAGCTCCAGGTTTTTGTCTGCATGGATGCAGTGCCTCTCATTCCTGCTTTGGCTGCCCCTTGGGTTTTGAGTTTCTTGAAAAGAAGACTGAGCTGCAGCTCACATGGACCCTGCTGGTCACTCCATGTGCTGGTAATAAATTTTCTGTGGTTTCACTGTCTGATTTTGATTTCAGATTTAAGCTTGGAGGTTTGAGTGTTTTTTAAGAGGTGTCCCAGTTAAATCAGTTTTCAGTACAGATTAGGCTCCCTTCAGGGCAAAATTATTTTAGAAACATGTTCAAAAATCATATTATAATGCAAGTCTGTATCCTGTCTCAGCAATTCCCCAGGCCATATTTAAACCCTGGCACTGCAACTCACTCCCTTAAGTCATTCCATGAGAAACTCAAATCAACCCCTCTGCCTTCTGTGTGGCACTGTGACATTTGCCTCTTGTCTTTGGGATTCTGTGTAGGATCAGCTCTTTCCTCCAATAGCCAGATTAGGATCAACATTAAATTCTATTCACTTTGTACATTTTTTTTTCTTTTTTATCTCTCTCATCACTTCTGCTCAATCTACAGTCTAAAACCAGCTTGTATTATTTTTTATTCCCTGTTGAGCCAAGGCATCTGTTGCAGCCTACAACACTTAACAGAATCACAAGCCAGATTCTGAATGATGATATGTAGCATAGATAAGACTCTCTGTAATTCTGATTATACTTGCATTTTGTAGACCAGCTAATTACCAAAAAACCCACAAAAACTCCACCTGAACAAGGAAACAAAACCCAGCTTCAAATCTTTGCTTTCCAGTGAAGCAGTTTTGATTGGTTGTAACTGAGAAAAAGGGAGCTCAATTTAATGATTTTATAGTTCTTTTCCAATATAAAAGTTAAGCTTGAATGTGCTTTGTGAATTAATTTGAAGGACAGTATCTCCAAATGAATCCAGTGAATTCCACATAATTTTCCTAAATTCAGTGTATAGCTTCTGCTGTGTTTACCCTGTCTCATTTCTGATATTCTTTCTTTAATTTATCTTTTTAACATTTTCTTTTGTATCTCTTCTGTAGGAAGGCGAGGAAGAACAGGCAGCAACAGGGGTATAGTACACCTGGATATTTTATTATCATCTTTTGTTTGTGTGCATTTAATTCCTTTTCAGTCCTTTTGCTTCACTCAAAAGCTGGTAAATTCTTATTCATGAAAGTAAACACACCACAGTCATATTCTGCTAGAGATAATGTTTGGTCCTATTGTGGTGTTATTGACTGGGAACAAAGATGGGCCTTTAATCATTAAAAGCTGTAAATGGAATGGAAATTGTCTGTCACAGAGTCTTCAATAAAATTTGCCAAGGACTCCCATGACAAGTCCATCTTTGATAATCACTGACTGACACCATGCTGTGATTGCATTTTCAGTGTGAAAGACTCGTTCTGACAACAATTTAGGCAGTTCTGCCCATAAAGGAGATTATTTCCCTCATGTGAATTTGTAACACCCAGGTGCAAATCCTCAAACACTTTTCTGCTTTGCCCAAACCTCCAGGACCATCCAGTGCCACCCCAGCAGCAGCAGCATCACCCCAAGCCCTGTCCCCAAGGGCCACATCCAGACTGCTCTGGGACAATTCCAGTGACTCCAAACCTCCCTGGGCAGCTCATCCCAAGGCCTGACCACTCTGCCAGGGGAATTTTCTAATCTCCAATCTGACCCTCTTTTGATGCAATTTAAGGCCATTTCCTTTGTCCTTTCATTGGCAGCAGAACCCAAGCCCCCCTCGCTGCCCCTCCTGCCAGGAGTTGTGCAGAGCAATGAGGCCCCCCCTGATCCTCCTCTCCTCCAGCCTGAACCTCCCCAGCTCCCTCAGCTGCTCCTCCCAGGATGTGTTTTTCTGACCCTAAAGCTCCTGGAGCCATGAGCAGAGTGCAGAGGTTCCTGGAGAGGCTGGGGAGGGCCACCAAGCCTGGTTAGTTTTACCCTGGCACCACCAACTAATGCTTCAAACAAGAGAAAGAATATTTTTTTTTTCTTCCTGTAAAAGTTAATTGACTTGAATTTGGATGGAAGTTGGTAATATCTTGATTTGGCTTGTCTGTGGGATCTCCTGGCCCTGTGCCAGAGTTCTCTTGAGATAAAAAAGGCACCTTTCCTGGGGAAGAATGCCCAGAGAGGAAATACTCCTTTGGCATAAGAACTTCTAATCCACAGATGTTTGTATTACATTTCTGGTTTTGCAGAATGATTCTTTAGTGCAATGTTTTTCCCTGAAAAACACTTGAAACCAGGAATTTGATTCCAACAGCTCCATTCCCAAGCAGATATTTTAAGCAGGATTTCACTTCAGCAACTCAGGTGTGACTCCTGCCCAGACAGGAGGTGCCAGGGAGGAAAAACAAAGGTCTGTGCTGCTCATGTACAACCTGCAAACCTGACTGAAAGCTCATTATTGATTCTTTGATTGGCTGTTTGATTATGCCAGGAAGAATTTCACATCACTTTTGCAGTCCAAGCAGTTTGTGAAGGGGTGGCAGATTGAGATAAAGATGATTTATCCAAATGGGAGTGCTTTTGGACAAGAGGTGGCTGGAAGAGGAGCAGAGGAGCCCACAAAGCAATTTCCAGCTGTTTTTCAGAGTAGAGCTTCATTTATTCTAGAAGGAGAATAAGCAGAGATTGTTGTCTGTGTCACACAAATTCAAGCCTTCAGATAACTGTTGATTGAAGCAAAGGGCTGTTGTGTTTCAATTGTGTCATTTTTACTGCATAAAAGAGAGAAATAAGAACTTTAGAGGTAGAAACAAGGCTATATTATCTGATTCCAGGTGATTTTTAGATAATTTAGGAGTCTAGTTCCTTTGTCATGAATTTTTAGTTGTTTACTGCTTAAGGAAAGTGTATAATTAAAAATACTAAACTTTTTTGTCATATTCACACATATTTCATATTCTCATTTTGATTTTGAGCATCTATTTGCAGCTTGAACACATGTTCTAACCTCCCTAGGAAGAGGGTTCTTCTATTCCAGCATGTGCCTATAAACTCCACAAAATAAAGCCCTGCCACATTGAGATTAAAAACTCTATACATTAATTCTGTTTTTGAATCTCAAAGAATATTGCATTTACTAGAAATAGAATAGTTGTAAAAGCAGGGCTTGGCATTTCAATACTGTTTATTTTTTCTTTCAATTCTTATATGGTAACTACAAATATTTTCTATTTAAAAAAAAAAGGAAGAAGAAGAAAAGCAGGGAGAGGGAGAAGAAAAGGAAGAGGTGGAGGAGCAGGAAGAGTCTTAGTACAGTTCCCTACGACACAATATTTCTTGAACAGGTTTTCAGGTAAATCTTGAGACATCAAGCACAGTTTCTAAGTACCCTTAAAGTAACATAAACTTGCAATTTGTGTAATTATTGTTGTGGATGGGCGAAGTGCCCATGCACAAAGTACCCAGTTGATGACTCAAAAGTAAATTTAACTGTTGTAGTTTGTCTTTCACATGGAATAAGAATGATTCCCTCTCCTCTCTTACTCAGCTCCTGATTCCACTGCAGCTTTTGGGAGCTCTATGCCTCACATGAATTCCTCTCTCAAATTCAGTTGAAAACTTAAAATACTGGTAAGAGAGAGGAGTCTGACAAGAAATATGACTCAGTATAAAATTACTGAAAATAGGCCAAATTTAAAACCACAAAAGAGGAAGCACCTGGCAGGCAGAGTTTGTCCTGTACAGGTGTGTGAGCACACCAGCACTGCTCAAGTTCTGTCAGCGTGTGCTTTCTAATTTTAATTTTCAGGTTTTCTCCTTCCTCTGTCCCTTCTCCCCTGCACTGAAATACAGATCAGAAGATCACTTGCTGGGGAGAAACTGAAACTTACAAGAGAGTTGGAATTTCCAGCAGATTTTCCTGTGGGTGATGGGACTTCCTCCTGATCACAGAGTGCTCTTTCTAGGATCCATAGAATCATGGAATGGTTTGGGTTGGAAAGGACCTTAAAGATGATCCAGTTCCACCCCCCTGCCATGGGCAGGGACATCTTCCACTGTCCCAGGCTGCTCCAAGCCCCATCCAACTTGTCCTGGGCTGGATTCCCAGCTGACTCAGACTCTGCCAAAGGTTTCACCAGCCAGGTGCAGGTGTGATTTCCCAGCACCTCGACAGGGCAGGGAATCCATCACTTCTTTCATGCTGCCTCTCCCAAACCCGGGTTCATCTGTTGCATGGGAATTCATTCATCACAACACTGTCCAGAGTTCAGATCAGTAATGTCACAGAAGTGCTGGGTTCTAATTGATTTTTCTTTGTTTTTGTTCAGGAAGCACCAGCTGGAGCCACCCCACCAAAGAAAAGAAAATCCCTTTCTCAAGCAAAGCACCACTACCTTCTGTGCCTGTTTGAACATAAAAACACAAATAGGACACAGCCACCACTCTGTCCCACCTGTAACCTTTATATATATATTTGGTATTCCAGTTGCTTGTTAAAATGGATCTCATGTCTGACAGATGGTATTTCAGTCAATTGTTATGTGTTGGGGTAGTTTTGTCCATGTCACATTTAGACTGTGAGCTCTCCAGGGCAGGAACCACGTCTCTCTCCATGTCCAAACACTGCCAAGCACGTTGCTGCCACTCAGCAGCACTCACACCCCTGATGTCTTCAGAGGAAAAGAAATTCAGCACTGAAAACTGCAAAGAGGCTTCCTGTACACAAGCCATGTGAGTCACTTCTCCCTCAGCTGGCATTTGAAAATGATTGAGATTCCCATTGTGCAGCAGTTTAAATAAATGTGTTTTCTGTCGTATCTGCTCTTTGTCTGCAAAAGCATTCATTTAACTCTGCTGCAGATGTTTCCCCCATCCTTAGGGTTGTAGGCTGTACAAAGCCATGGAATCATAGAATCATGGAATGGTTTGGGTTGGAAGGGACCTTAAAGATCATCCAGTTTCCACTATCTGAGGTTGCTCAAAGGTCCATCCAATCTGGCCTTGGACAGTTCCAGGGATGGGGCAGCCACAGCTTCTCTGAACAACCTCTGTCAGGGCCTCTCAAAATAAAGAATTTCTTCCCAATATCCCATCTAAACCTACTCTCTAGCAGTTGAAGCCATTCCCTGTGTCCTGTCCCTCCATCCCCTGGAAATTGTCTCTCTCCAGGTTTCCTGGGGCTCCTCCAGGCCCTGCAAGGCCACCCTGAGCTCCCCCCAAAGCTTCTCCTGTCCAGGTGAACAATCCCAGCTGTGCCAGCCTTTCCTCCCAGCAGAGCTGCTCCATCCCTCTGCTCATCCTGCTGCCTCCTCTGGGCTCTCTCCAGCAGCTCCACATCCTTCCAAAATCATCAGCCCAAGATGCAGCAGTGGCCAAGACCCAGGGAAGAGCACTGTCAGCAGGATGGCAGGGCTCTGCAGCCCTACAAACCCGGCTGTGTTGACTTCTTGAACAGGTTGTGCAGTCTGATCTCAGGGAAGACCTGGGGATGTGAGAAATACAGAGAAAACATCAGCTGGAGAGGATGGAACAGCTGCTCCATGAGGAGGCTGAAAAGACTTTTCAATTTGGAGAAGAAGCCAAGGAAGTTACAAAAAATCATAAAGATGAATGCAGAACAGTGAGTCAGAAAATCCTGCAACACCATAATGAAAATTAGCAGACACAATGAAATTAATAGATCGGCTTGAAAGAGAAAAGAGAGAATGTTTTTATGCAGTGAGTCAGGAAATTTGGGAATTTGTCCTCACAGGATGTTATGGAAACTGACAATGTCAACTTGAAGGGATTGAGCAATGTCAGGAACAGGAGGGTCATAAATGGATACTGCAGCCTGGGATGTGTCCACAACATCCTGAATCCAGGAATCACAGATGCTGGTGACTGGGGGCAAAAGGATGTAAATATTGCTTTTCCTAAATAGTTTTGCCCATTTCCACTTTCAAAGACTGAGTAGCAGCTTAGGTGAGCCACTGATTTTAGCATTTCTTATGTTCCTGCAGGTAATTCCTCTACCTGGGGAAAATTTTCCCCATCTCAGCAGCAGCCAAAGAGGACACCAGTCATTGCTGCAGAGGTTTTGAGCAGAAGGACTTTTGGGAGCATGGTGGACAGAATAAACACAGAACTATTAATCACTCTGGAAATGTGCTAAATCCAATGTGTGCTGTGCCTTGATGTACTCCCAGGCTGCCTGAGCTTCCTAGGGCTGGTGAACCACAAGTTCCACTTTTCCCCTCAGAACAGAACCCCTGAGAGTGCTCAGGACATCAGGCAGGGCTGCAGCCTTAGGGCTGGAGACAAAACCCACCACACTTTGCACATTCTTGTTAAGGCAGAAATACAGCAGTGATCTTCTGGACAGGGTCTAATCTGGGAAGGCTGGGAGGGAATGTGAGGAATGCTGAGCCTCCCACGGGGGAGGAACACACTGCCCTGGTCTTCAGCTGGTGCCTGGGGTGGAACAGCAAACGGGATAGCAAAGATCCTACAGGCAACACAGACATTTGGGGCGTTCCTTGGGATCAGGATGTGCTGGCCATCCTTCCTGCCAGGAGAAAAGGAGGCTGTGAGTATGCCAGGGATAAACTGGGGCTGGCTGCTGCTTGGTGGTTTTAGCCATAATGTTAATTCTGCTTACATAAGCGTAATACTTTCTGCAGTAATTTCGTGCAACGGGGCAAAGAATTAAATCTTTTCTAAACTGCAGCTGAATGAAAATCAGTAGCACGAATTTGTGAGCTATTGGCTTAAATGCACTTGGAGAAATACTGCCTGCATTTCTATACTCCTGTTTTACTGGGAGAAGGCAACTGCAGCTGGTTAACACAGAGTACACAGCATTTCACAGGCTTCAGGAATCCATGGATGCAAAATCCTCCCAGTGCACCCCAGTTACACACAAACCAGCAGGCTGGGTTTTGGTTTTTTGTTTTGTTTTGTTTTTTGGTTTTTTTGGGTTGTTTTTTTTTTTGGTGACACTTTGGTATGTAAAGCATTTTCCTTGGATGATTGATGCTTGAAACTTCTCGTATCCTGAAACAAGCTAAAATTAGAAAGGCTCCAAGCTATGCTTCCTACAGATCCATATATGTCATAGGATGTGGCTGTTGGCACTTTGGGATGATTGATTGTCAAGTTTCACAGGCTGCTGAAGTGTAAAAGACATGATTTCGAGTACCATGGCAAGCAACAAAGAGGATTGGGTTAGTCAATTGTTTGTTTTGTGGGAAAATAAATATGAGGTGCTTCGCTGTGTTGCTGATAAAAAATTTGGAATGGCAGGTCCAGAAGGCAACTTGGGCTACAGATGAGAGCACTTCTGAGCCCACAAACTGTGTGAGAGATTTTCTCCTAAGAAAACCCTTCATGAAATTCATTGGAGAGAAGTTACACTGTGGCCACAGCTCTCTTCACAGAGAGCAGCAGGCACAACCTTCCCAGGATTTTTCCTGGGGAAGATAGTAAGAAAGTTTAGACAAAGAAAGAAAATAATTCTTATTTTTCCTTGCTGCTCTTGTTGTTTGGTACATGTAGAATGTGTTATGGAGATTGTTTACTGAGAGTGATTTTTTAATTAGCTACTAGTGATGGTTGTTTAGATCAATTGACCAATTAGGCCAAAGTTGTGTCATGACTGTCTGGAAAGGGTCACGAGTTTTTCTTTAGTTTAATATAGTATAGCTTAATAAAGCAATTATTCAGCCTTTTTTCTGAAATCATTAGAGTCAGTACACGTTATTCCCTAGTTAGAGGACATCTTTTACAATAAATACACTGTTCAGGAGCTTTGCCAGGGCAGCACCAGTCCCTAGTCAGGGTTTCTGGCCACTTTTCCAGCCACCACATCTGTTCATCCACCTTCCAAGTAGTAAAACTTGCTTACAGCCTTCTCTTTAATGTCAGAATATCAGTGTTGAAGGAGATAAGTCTGTCTATCTGCATCCTTTGGCAGCTTTGGGAGGCTGGAAATATGCTTGACATATCAACTGGGAAGCTGAGAACTCAAGACAGTTATTCCTTCAGGAAGCAGATTGTGAGTTTTAGGTTTGATGTCAAATATCCTGAAGGATGCTTGTTCCCATCACTGCCAAGCAAGAAGCACAGGGAGGGAGCAACAAATCTCAGCTGAGACTCATCTTAATGAGTTTCTGTCTCCATTTAGCTCAGGGGAAAGGAACTCATTGGTTACTCAGGGTGCAGAGTTGGATGACATAAATCAAAGCACAGGGGTCTAAATTAGGTGTGGAGAACCGTGGTGATGCCTTTCTGTCACTGAGAATTTGGGATCATTTAGGTTGGAAAAGACCCTTGAGATCACTGAATCCAAGTATAAACTTAACACTGCCAACCCCACCACTAAAAAGCCTCCTTAATATTCACATCTTCACTTTTAAATACCTCCAGGGATAAAAGTAGGAAGGAACTTGGAGAGATGAAGGATGAATCTCTGAGAACACCTGGGACTGCTTTAGAGGCACAGTTTCTTTGAGGCACTGTCCCTTTCTCTTTCAGATTGTTTGATTTGTGAGGAATAACTGTCACTGCATTTAAGAGAAGCTGAGTTTTGACACCAGCTCGTCCGAGCCCATTTTTGACCATAGAGCACTGTCTTGGTTTGAGAAGACAGGTGTCTGCTAAGGAAGGCAGGAGCCTCCCCTGAAATGGAAAATGTAAACCCCCTCCCTCCAAATTGTTATAACTTTGAAATTAAGGGGCTCTCAGGCAAAGATGTGGGAATAGGAATAACAGTTCTTTACTAGGAAAACTAAAAATACAAATGCAGGGGTACAAACAAACAAAAACCCCACTGCCAGAGTGAGAGCAGGCCCTGGCACGCTGTGGGTCAGGCTGGTGGCACAGTCCCATCCCAGGGTGGCTCAGCCCTCCTGCAGTGCCAGCTGTGGGTCAGGCTGGTGGCACAGTCCCATCCCAGGGTGGCTCAGCCCTCCTGCAGTGCCAGCTGTGGGTCAGGCTGGTGGCACAGTCCCATCCCAGGGTGGCTCAGCCCTCCTGCAGTGCCAGCTGTGGGTCAGGCTGGTGGCACAGTCCCATCCCAGGGTGGCTCAGCCCTCCTGCAGTGCCAGCTGTGGGTCAGGCTGGTGGCACAGTGCCATCCCAGGGTGGCTCAGCCCTCCTGCAGTGCCAGCTGTGGCTCTGCTGGAGCAGGGATCCTGGACAAGGCTGGAGTTTTCCTCTGGAGCTCCAGGGCTGCTGGAGATGGGCCTGGGCTCCCTCTGGGAATGCAGGGGAGAAGAAAGCTGCTCCTCTGGGAATGCAGGGGGCAAAGGCTGCTGGGGTGTTCCCAAGGGCAGATTGGATCCAGGTAGGAATGCTTGGCTCCTCCCCTGGGCAGAGCCTCTCCCATGGGATGATGGAATTTGATCAGCCCTGCAGGGACACTCAGTGGCCATGGACAGCAGAGATCTCCTGGAGGGAGGATTGGCTGTGGGAGAGATAAAGGAAAAACTGCCCAGGGAACAGCAGAGAACTGCCCCAGCTCTGACAGGTGGGGACAGAACACACAGCCCCAGCTAAACCTGAGACAACTACCCAGTTAACTTCCTTTTACCTTTATGAGAAAAGTGAGAAAATACTGCAGAGAATTTGTGGGAATAAAATCAAAGTATCAATGCACTGATGAAAAGATGAAAGCATAACTGTACCTTCTTCCTTTGATAAGATGATTTGCTTCTGGGTTGTCCATTCCCCTTTAAAAATGATAACATTTTTTCCCCCATCACATTGATATCTGGCAGCTATCAAACCTTCTCCTTCACGTTGCTTTTTCACTGCTTTCTCACCAAACTCTCCTGTTAAGCAGCCTGCAGGAGAAATGGCTGGGAATATGCTCACCTTCCACTCCTGTGTGCTCACTGGGTGGCCACGAAGGTCTCCTCCACCCTGGGTGTTTCTGTGATTTTGTGAGGAAGGGAAGGGAAGGGAAGGGCCTCAAGTTGCACTAAAGGAAGTTTAGATGGGATGTGAGGAAAAATTTATGCAAGGAAAGCGTTGTTGAGCATTGGGATGAGCTGCCCAGGACAGTGCTGGAGTCTCCATCCCTGCAGGGATTTAAAAGCTGTGCAGATGTGGCACTTGGGGACATGGGGCAGTGGTGGCCTTGGTGTGCTGTGTCACCGTCGTGACACAAAATAATAAAACTCACACAAGGTGTTCCAGCATCTGAACAGGAAAAGAGAGCTTTATTTTTCAGACCTCAACATTTATAGAATTCTAAAAGTAACAATGGACTGGAGGATGACATTGCCACCTCTCCAACCACACTGGTCAGACTAACAGTCCATCAAAATTCTCCTCCTACAGAGAAGAATACAGAACAATCATTATTTACATGAAAGTGTGTGAGAAACTCCATTACAAGAATGTAAACATCAAAAAGCTTAAAAAATCTCAAAAGAACAGAACGACACTGCTGGGGGAATAGTTGGTCTTGATGAGCTTAAAAGGTCTTTTCCAAACTAAATGATTCTGTGATTCCAAGATAGACACCAGGACACATCAGAGCTGAGAGTGCACAAAGAGAGGGTGAGGGTGGCTGTGGAATCCTGAGCCCTGAGCTGTGGGGTTGGGGTCAAGGCATGGTGGTTTCTGCTCTGCTGAACTCCAGGATGGGATCCTGGCTGGATGCCATTGTCCTGTCAGTTCCAATTTGCAGTCCCCTGCTCTGGTGGGGCCCAGCAGAGGCTGCAGGTGAGCTGGAGCCGTGTGCTGAGCAGTGCTGAGCCCAGCCATTGCCAGCCTGAGCCTTCAAAATCACATTACTCTGATAAAATTGGCAGTCCTGGAGCTCTCCAGGCAGCACCAAGCACACGAGCTGCCTTCTTTCCTGATGCCCAGTCTGTATTTCCCTTACCCCTCACCATGGGGATTTTTTTTGTTTGTTTAATATTTTATTCTAACAAAAGTGAGGCACCTCCACAATAGGCTCCAGATAAATAAACAAAACAAACAGGCACATTGTCTTCCAGCCCCCCTCTGGCTGGGGAGGTGACAGTTTTTGTGTGGCATTGCTCAGGAGTGATTCCCAGCAGTCAGTGATGGAGCAGGAATATTGGCTTTCTGTGGGCTCCAGTACTTTTCCATGAGCATTAGAGTCTTGCTGGGTTTTAATGATGGGTCATGCTGCACCCAGTTGAAATGGGTTGGACACTGGTGGCTGTGTGGCTTCAATCAGATAAATCACTATAAGAAAATTATATTCAGCTTCTGGCCAGCCTCGGGGTGGTTTTGGGGATGTTGCCTGTGTGGTCAATCCAGAGACAAATGCAGGAGGTGGAGGAAGCAGCTCTTGGAGGGTCAGATTTTGGGTGGGGAGTCAGCAGCTCTGCTGTGGTGAGGACACCTCCACCTGATCCCTGGTGGAGATGGAGAAGTTGTGGGGAAGGAGAAAGGAGATGCCCAGGGTAGAGAAAACCTCCAAGGGTGGGTCCTGGGGACTTTGTTTAACGCCAGCCCCAGCACAATGTCAAAGAAATGTGAACTGGCAGGGATTTGAGGATCATTGCCAGTGTGGAGGAAAACAGGACAGCATCCCAGAAAGAAGTGAAAGATCCCCAAGTGCAGGTATCAGATAAAATTTGGAAGCATGGAGTCCCAGCATCACTTGCTTTGGGGGCTGATAAGAATTTCTGCTAGAAACTGGGATCCTGTCCTGGTAGGATTGAACTTTGTGTGCACAGGTTTGTCTCTAAGCTGTGGGGAGCTGTAATGTGATGCAGCCGTGGCAAAGAGGAATGTGATGAGTAGCTGTCCCAAGGAGTTATTTTCAGAAGTAAAGGGGATATCTAGTCACATTGCAAAGCACTGCCCTGGCACCTCCTTTGGGGCAGGTCCTGTGCAGTGTTTTAATCCTGACCAAAAAGGTTCAATCCACACTGAAGAGACTGGGGAGAAGAAATTCCAGTTATCCAGGTCTGGCACTGTCCAATTTATGAGAGCAGGCAACAGGACCTTGGTTGGTGTAGAGCAGCAACATTTCCAAATTGGAAATTCCCAAAAATGGTGGATCATGAAAGTTGTTTCATACTCAGGAACAGAAAAAACATAAAGCTGGGGAAGGAACTTATTCCAGAGGAAGGGGCAATAACATCTCCTCAGTGGCAGATGTGCACTGAGGATGCACCAGGAGGAACATGGGATGTAAAGCAAGGAACATGGGATGTAAAGCAAGGAACATGGGATGTAAATCAAGCAAATACTGGGTGTGCAGGACCTGTAGAGTGCCAGAGGCACCTGAGCAGAGTGAATCCAGCCCCTGCTAAATGTCCTTAGCAGAGATCCTGCGCTCCTGTTCCCAGCAGTGCGTTTTTAACCCGTGCTGATCTTTGCCCCACTGTTACTATTCCAAACCTCAGCATCACCCTCTTGCCTAAAAGCTAAAAACACAGATATTTTGGTGCCTGCTGTCTGAAGTGGGGCATGTTGAAATCGTGTCTGCTCCAACTGGAAGATCAGAGGGCCTGGCAGACACCCGATCCCCGCGGCATCAGCGCCGGGATAATCCCGGGAAGGGCCTTGGCTTTGGGTTAGGGACAGAGCCCACCCCACCGTGCCCAGGCTGGCAGCAGGGCTTGGGGACATGCCACAGATGAAGGTCAGAGACTCCTGCCCTGTCAGGGGGGTGCCCTGTCAGGCTGTATTTTTGGTTTCCAAATGAGACGCTGAGCCGGCGGCAGAAACTCGCGAGGTTCTTCTGCCTTGCTTGGGGCCATCACCTGTGGGATTGTGTCCCTGTGGGATTCTGTCCCTGTGGGACTGTGTCCCTGTGGGATTGTTCCCTGCTCAGGTGAGAGCCCACCTGCAGAGCTGCCCCAGGCCTGGGAATTCCCAGCCCAGGGAGGAGCTGGAGCTGCTGGAGAGAGCCCAGAGGAGGCAGCAGGATGAGCAGAGGGATGGAGCAGCTCTGCTGGGAGGAAAGGCTGGCACAGCTGGGATTGTTCACCTGGACAGGAGAAGCTTTGGGGGGAGCTCAGTGTGGCCTTGCAGGGCCTGAGGAGCCCCAGGAAAGCTGGAGAGAGACAATTTCCAGGGGCTGGAAGATCCCTTCCCAGGACCCAGGGAATGGCTTCAAACTGACAGAGGGAAGGGTTAGGTTGGATGTTGGGAAGAAATATTTTCCTGTTAGGGTAGAAGGCACTAGAACAAGTTTCCTAGGGAAATTTTGGATGCTCCATCCCTGGAAGCATTTCTCAGTGACATTCTTGGTTTTCTTTCTTTCTTGCAGAAAGAAAACCCCAACAGCTGCCTTTTGGTCAGAAACTATTACTCCAGCAGGAGTAGGTTTTTTTTCCTGTGAGCTGGATGAGCTTTTTGTACAAGTTATTTCCTCTACAGGAGTCAGATTAAAAAAGAAAGGTTCCACAAAAGCAAAAGTCAGTGACCTTCTTATACTTTGCCTGAATTTTTTTCTAAAAGTGTTTCCCTTCTTTCTTTGTGTGCAAGGGCTGGGAGACACCCTTTGTGTTGAGAAGATGCCAAAAAGGGAACTTGTAATTCCTGTAGCCCCTGCCCCTGCTGCCAAAGCTCAGCCATGCAAACCCAATAAAAGACTCCAGAGTGTCCAATTGCTTCAAGAGTTGATCATTTAATATCTGAAGCCCAACACTGACTGACTCCCTAAAAGCAGGGAGCTGATTTAGTGGGTGAGAGGAAACAAGGACAGGTGTATTTACTGCTCATCTATGTTTTACTGCCCTGTATGAAAGATTAATGAGCTCTGAACTTGTGGGCAGACAGTTTTCCTGGCCTGACTTACACTAAAGAGGAGCTGGAGGGGGTTTTGACAGCCCTGTGTCTGGGTGAGCACAACACACCCTGATCTGGGTAGGTCATGGTTGTGATCTCCTGAAAAAAAGAGGGGTTGAGAGGGGGAATATAAGCTAGACACCAGATAAAATGCTTATAAGCAGAGCAAGTTGTACTATCTGCAGATTTATTTTGTTTGAATATTCTTTTCATAGAATCACAGAATCACTGAGGTTGGAATTCAGCCTCACTACCAACTCAGAACCACCAAAATCCCCCCTGAACCATGTCCCCATGTGTCAGAATCCAAGACATTCCTCTCCATGCCCTGAACCCCGGACAGGGGTCTGGGCAGCCCTGGCAGGAAGCCAAAACCACTTGGGGCTTTGATTTCAGCCCATGGGACAAATTACCAACCTTATATGAGGAGTCACAAGTCACAAAAGTTTAGACAACACAGTAGCAGTAGTTAGAGGGTGAAAGGAGAAAATTTGGGATTTGGTACAGGGGGGTTTAAAACCCTAAGAGGGAGGGATTGGGGCGTGCCCTGTCCTTCTTCCTTCTTCTTCATAACATCCATCTTTTAGATGATGCTGGCATTTTTAGATTGGTTCAGAGTAGAAAGTCACTGTCTAACNATATTTTAGATAAGAAACAATAAACATCACTGAGAACACAAGCAGGAGACTCCTGACTCCTTCTGGGACAGCTGGGTTGGGAAAAGCAGCTTCCACCAACATCTGGGGTCATCTCAGAGAGCAGAGAAGAGCCCGACACCCATGTGCCACATTCAGACACCTCTTGAACACTTCCAGAGCAAGCAGCTCCACCACCTCCCTGGGCCACTCATTCCAATGCCTGACCACTCTTCCAGGGAAAAAGTTTTTCTTCTGTCTAATCTGAACTTCCCTGGGCACAACTTGAGGCCATTTCCTCCCATTCTTTCACTTGAGAATAATTTTTCATGTTTAAGAAGTGCCATTCATTTAAAGTCACCTGGCAAGGAAGCTCTCAGAAATAAATCTATAAACACTCAGCTGGACATTGCCCTTGTGGTGGAAACCTTGGAGCTTGTATTTCACAGGGCAGAGTGGAAGAGGGATGAAGTAAAACACAAAAGCTGTGGCCACCCTGGCTGCAAGATGACCTGAACTCTGTAAGGGGGCAGGGAGCAAAGATTGGGGCTCTTCAGCTTGGTGTTTGAGCAGGGTCTGCTCCACCAGCCATTTATTTCATTTAGTGACTCTTAAATATACTCAGGGTGTCCCCCTGTGCAAGGTGAGGGATGCAAGCACCAGCCCAGGGTGCAGAAATGAAGGAGGTCCTCTCCAGAACCTGACATCCTTCACAGAGGGAATGTTGGTCACAACAACCCCAGGGAGCTCCAGGCTGGCAGAGGGGCTGGACAGCTGGAAAAGGCCCTGGGGGTGCTGGTGCCAGGGGCTGGACACGAGCCCAGGGGTGCCCAGGTGGGCAAGAGGCCACTGGCAGCTGGGCTGGATGAGGAATTGTGTGTCCAGCAGGAGCAGGGCAGGGATTGTCCCTCTGGGCTGGCTCTGAGAGGCCCCTGGAGGGCTGGGGCCAGTTCTGCTCCTGCAGGAGAGACCTGGAGGGGCTGGAGCGTGTCCAGGGCAGGGAACGGAGCTGGGAAGGGGCTGGAGCCCCAGGAGGGGCTGAGGGAGCTGGGAAGGGGCTGAGCCTGGAGCAAAGGAGGCTCAGGGGGGCCCTTGTGGCTCTGCACAGCTCCTGCCAGGAGGGGACAGCCGGGGGGGTCGGGCTGTGCTCCAGGGAACAGGGACAGGAGCAGAGGGAACGGCCTCAGGCTGGGCCAGGGCAGGCTCAGCTGGGACAGCAGCAGGAATTTGCCCATGGAAAGGGGGCTCAGGCCTTGGCAGGGGCTGCCCAGGGAGCTTTGGAGTGCCCATCCCTGGGGGTGTCCCCTGGAGGTGGCACTCAGAGCTCTGGGCTGGGGACAAGGTGGGGATCAAAGTCTGGGCTGGATGATCCTGGAGGTCTTTTCCAGCCTCTGTGATTCCATGGATCTGTGCTTTAGCAATGACACCTTTGGCAGGGGGGGTTCAGCACTGCAGGTCCTGCAGGAGCTGCCTCTCCCCTCTCTCAGGGTCACATTCCCTGCTCCAGTCTGGGTCCTCACCAACCAGATCCCTGCCCCAGGTACCTGACAAACCTGCAAGAAACACAGAAAAAAAGTCAGAAGCTGACCACAGAGTAGATGTGAGGTGTGAATTAAACACCCAGGAAATCATGGAGAAGATGGACATGTGGCTGACCAATACCCACTGCCATCCACCTGAAACAAAAGCTAAATCCAAAACCCAACACAGAAAAAAACTTGATTTTTTTTTTTTCTTAATGTACAAGTATTTAAAAAGCATTGATAAGTATTTGTGGAGTCAGGGGTGTTACTCAATTCACAAAACCACTGCAAGAAATGCTTTGAGGGAACAGACAATTGTGTGGTAGAGCAAGTGGATGGAGAACTGTACTGACAAGCATGGTTTCCCCTGAAAAAATAGGGTAAAAGAGTTATAATTTTATTTCAGATGCTGACATGGCAATATGTTATAGATCAGTTCCAGATATAAGAAATAAAATAAGAATATAAATATAAATATAAATAGCATAAATATAAATAAGAATATAGGTAAGAAATAAATGTTCACTGAATGTCATTTTTTTCCTTTTGTGAAAAACACGCTTCACTCCTTGGAATTCATTTTGAAAAAGAGTGGAAACATTTCAAAGAGTCACAATATCAAAAATATTTCATTTCTGTTGAGCTTTTAGGAGAACTTTTTTTGAATTTCCAATTTCTTTGAAGGTAATATTGTATCACATTTCCTTTGCATCCCATTTTTGCCCATGCCGTGCCCAGCAGCAGATGAACTCGTGATCAGTTGGATTTGGAGCCTTCTGCTTTACACAGGGCTCTGCAGGACATGTGCAAGGCAGGGTGGGCTTCACTTTTTAAATTTGGAAACTTTGGTATACTTGGTTTCAACCCAAATTATCTGAAACTTCCCTCCTGACAAGCCCTTGTTTTGAACCAGATCAAAAAATATTCCATTTGGACACCTTCCCCTTGGCTTTTGCTCTCTTGCTGGCCCAGAACAGAAAGAAGCTGATAATAAATTAAAAAAAAAAATAATAAAAATAAAAGCACATTAAACTCAGCAGCTCAGAAGGACCCATTTGCCAGAGCCATAACTGAGTGAACATTTTTGGCACTTCAGTCAGGCTCCATCACACCCTCCATCTCATGCCCTGCAGCAGACAAAGGTGCTCAGATCAGTCAGGGCTGAGAAAACATTGGAGGCAGATAAGGCTGGGAGGGAAGGAGTGGGAGCTCTGTCCAACCTGGCTTGCAGTCATTGTTCCCCGGGGTCACCTCCTTGCCTGGGTGTTGTCCTTCCCTCAGGGTTCAGGGGACAGAGCTCTGCCCTTTTCCCAGGGGAGCCTGCAGATTCCCTGTCCCGCTGAGGGTCCCAGGCAGGGGTGCAGCTCAGGCAGCAGATCCCAGTGCCTGGGCTCCATCCCCACCTGCACAGCTCCAGGGTGACCCCTGGCCTTCCCCTGGCTTTTCATATGGCCTCACTACTGACCCTTCCCCTGAGCCTTCCCCTTCCCCTTCCCCTTCCCCTTCCCCTTCCCNTTTTCCCCCTTCCCCTCTTTTTCCATTTTCCCCTTTCCTTTTCCTTTCCCTTTTCCCCCTTCCCCTCTTTTTCCATTTTCCCCTTTCCTTTTCCTTTCCCTTTTCCCCCTTCCCCTCTTTTTCCATTTTCCCCTTTCCTTTTCCTTTCCCTTTTCCCCCTTCCCCTCTTTTTCCATTTTCCCCTTTCCTTTTCCTTTCCCTTTTCCCCCTTCCCCTCTTTTTCCATTTTCCCCTTTCCTTTTCCTTTCCCTTTTCCCCCTTCCCCTCTTTTTCCATTTTCCCCTTTCCTTTTCCTTTCCCTTTTCCCCCTTCCCCTCTTTTTCCATTTTCCCCTTTCCTTTTCCTTTCCCTTTTCCCCATTCCCCTCTTTTTCCATTTTCCCCTTTCCTTTCCTTTTCCCTTTCCCCCTTCCTTTCCCTTTCCCTCTTCTTTTCATTTTCTCTTTTTTTTTTCCCTTCAAAATAAAGAATTTTTTTTGCCAACAGGGCAAAAAAAACCCCACAAACACACGGAAAGCCTTCACAACCTTCCATTAATTGTGCAGTGGGCATGAACCAAAAAAAAAAATCTGTTTTTTTTTGCATGTGGTTTGATTGCCATGCCTGCCAGGGCAGAGCTGCGTGCCTGCTGGCAGGGGGGCAGCTCTGGGGGCTCAGGGGTGGGTGACCCCCAGCAGTGTCCAGTCCCTGTCCCTGCATGTTGGATTAAGCCCTTTCCTGACTCAGAGATGGGGCAAATGAGAGGCATTTTAAAAACTTTTATTCTATTTTTAGTTTCTTTTGGAGGGTGAGAGAATACAGGTGTTAGAATTCATGTTATCACAATCAGAAGCCAACTATTTCCTAATTACAATAAACTATCAGTTTTTGCTACACCATACTGCAAATGCCTTAAAGCCAATCATCTAAAATTACTCTTTGTGGCTCTTAATACAATGCATCTTTCATAGTTCTATTTCTCTGAAGTATCTAGTCTTATTTGTAAGGCCATTCTTTGAAACTTGTTTTTAGTTCAATTTCTCTTTTAACAATGTCTGTCTTCTTTTTTGTGGTTTTTTTAAGTCAGTATTTTTTTTTATTTCAAGGTTGTATACAGATGCACACTATGTGAGCCTTCTGTCAGGTTTTGAGAATTTTCTACAAATCCATTTTCCCCACCTGCAGAATGTTTCTCTCACAGATATGCCACGGGCTCCTTCCAGGAGAGCTCCAGGCAGGTTGTGCTGCACTTTTCTGGTTGTGCTGCACTTTTCTGGTGGCTCCAGCATTCCATAACCTGCACTGCTTACTGAAACAAGCCACATGCCTTAGTTACAGCCTGAGTGGCTCCAAGCCTAATCCCCCTGATGCAAGAGGAGGGGTGTGGGAAGGGCTGGTGGCACTGGGGAGCAGCAGGGCCTCGCTCTCACAGAATCCACAGAATTCCCAGAATCACTGGGTTGGAAGAGACCTCCAAGATCATCGAGTCCAACCCAGCCCCAGCACCTCAACCAAACCCTGGCCCCCAGTGCCACATCCAGGCTGTGTTAAACACACCCAGGGATGGGGACTCCACCACCTCCCCGGGCAGAACATTCCAGAACTTTATCATTCTTTCTGTGAAAAACTTTTTCTTCATATCCAACCTGGGTGCTCTGCCAGGTGCTGGCCTCGTGCTCGAGGAGGGGTGGGGAGGTGAAGAGAGGAGTTAATGGGACTCAGGCCCTGGAAAGCAGCCCAGGACACGGGATGGGATCAGCTGAGAGGGCTCAGCCCAGCCAAGGGATGAGGAGGGAGCTGCCTGCTCTGTGTAGGTCATGGCTGAGCCAAACCTGGCCAGAGTGAGGCCGTGGGGATGAGGGTGAGGATGGGCTGGAACCCACAGAGGTTCTGCCAGCCCTGAGCCCATCCTCAGAGGGCAGGGAGAGCTGAAAGCCGTGCAGAGCCAGGGCTCACCCTGCTCTTTGAGGTGCTGAGATGGCCTTGGCATCCTCAGGGAGGATTTTGGGAAGAAATCCTTCCCTGTGAGGGTGGGCAGGCCCTGGCACAGGGTGCCCAGAGCAGCTGGGGCTGCCCCTGGATCCCTGGCAGTGCCCAAGGCCAGGTTGGACACTGGGGCTGGAGCAGCCTGGGACAGTGGAAGGTGTCCCTGCCATGGCAGGGGTGGCACTGGGTGATCTTTAAGGTCCCTTCCAGCCCAAACCTTTCTGGGATTCCATGACCTTATCAATGCACCCAAATGTCTTAAAGACAAATGCCAAGGGGATGGGGCCAGACTTTTCAGTGGTGCCCAGCAGCAGGACAAGGAAAAACCTGCAACACACAAAGTTTCATCTGAATATGAAGGAAAACTTTCCCATGGGGGTGACAAAGCATTGGAAGAGGCTGCCCAGAGAGGCTGAGGAGTCTCCTTCTCTGGAGATGCTCAAAACCTGCCTGGACATGATTCTGTCAGCAGGAGAAAACCTTTCTGTGCTCTGAGGGATTAAAGTAGGACTGGAGGCAGCCCCAGGAGCACTGATGGGTACAGGACTCAGCTGTGGGGATAGTACACAATGCTGGCTACCCACTTATCTTGTTAACTGCTGATGCTGAGAGGTATTTAGGCCTTGTTTGCACAAGTTGCAGTAGAATTTTACAAATTTTGATCTCATTAAGTGAGCAGTCTTCCAACCCCCCCATGGCAGAGGTGCAGATATAAAATCAGAGAATTTAAATCATGCATAGTGAGGTACCTGGTGTGTCTTGTCTACCAAAGTCCCTGCCCTGTCTGCCAAAGGTGTGGGTTTAGAATCCCAGAATGGTTTGGGTTGGAGGGGACCTTAAAATTAATCTCATTCCACCCCCTTCCATGGGCAGGGACACCTTCCCCTGTCCCAGGCTGCTCCAAGCCCCAGTGTCCAACCTGGCCTTGGACACTTCCAGACATTGAGCAGCCACAGCTTCTCTGGGCAAAACCTGTCAATGTCACATCAGTAGAATTATAATCCTGTAAATCTGAGGGTAGAAACCATTTTGCTGCCTCACAAGTAGGTTTTATTGGCAACAATTTTCCTCATATTAGATTGATCTGCACTGCTGTTGTGTCTTTGTAACACAAACTGTGCCCATTGAAGGCCTGTTATTTCAACAGAACTCCTCCTCCTGACTGAAGTAAATCTGTAGATTTCTGTAGAAAAATCTTGAAAAGCTCTGCATGAAAATTGGGTTTGATTTTGCAATTAGAGTGAATATCCTTAAAGCTTCCAGTGCAGCCAGGCAGTGAAGCCATCAAAACATCCCATTCCTACACCAAGTGGCAGAGTGTAAATCAGTGACCCTCTTCATCTTCAAGAGCTGCTGTGCCTGCCCCCTCAGCTGCCTTATCAGCCTGTGTGCTCAGGGAAACCCAAGGACAGAGCTCCTACTCACATTTTTTATCCTGGTGAAAAAACAAAACGTAGCAAACCTCAGCCCCAGCCAAACCATGGCATCTCTTGGTGGGTGTTTGCAGCCTGACCTTATCCCTGCCTGCCTCACAAATCTGACAAACTCAGGTGTGGAAATATTTACTGTCACTTAGCCAGGCCATGTCCACCAAGACTTGTCAGAGGAGATGACAGCACAGAGCCACCGATGCAACCAGCAACCCAAGCTGGCATTTTCTGCTTGAGGAAGGGATGGGAGGGCTGGGGGCTGAGTTTGGGGCTGAGTGGGGCTTGGAAGGCAGAAACACCCCTGCTTCAAGCAGAATTTTAAGTCTTATGGAGTTGTTTAGCCTGGAGAAAGGGAGGCTCAGAGAGGTTCTTGTCACTCTCTGTGGCTCCCTGACAGGAGGGTGCAGCCAGGTGGCCTCTGCTCCCAAGTGACAGGACAAGAGGGAATAGCCTCAGGTTTTGCCAGGGGAGGGTCAGGTTGGACACCAGGAAGAATTTTTTCACTGAAAGGGTGATTAGACATTGGGAGGAGCTGCCCAGGGGGGTTTGGAGTCCCCATCCCTGGAGGTGTCACCTGGAGGTGGCACTCAGAGCTCTGGGCTGGGGACAAGGTGGCCATGGGGCACAGCTGGGACTGCCTGGGCTGGGAGGGCTTTTCCAACTTTGATGATTCTGTGAATATCCTGCTCCATGAGCCCCACCTCCTCCTCATCCCCTGAACAGCATCCACACTCTCTCCTTCTTTTCTTTTTTTTT
>VZRH01001273.1:84290-94775 GCA_013397555.1 Urocynchramus pylzowi
AAAAAAAAAAAAAAAAAAAAAAAGGAAAAAAAAAAGGGGAGAGGACTTAGCTGTAAATAATGAGCCCAGCAACTCAGTGCTGAAGTGATAGAAACTGGTGTGTGTGGAGAAGAGGAGCAGTGCCTTGCTCTGTCCTGCTGATGGACTGCAAGGAGACACCATCCTGAGAGCAGAGGCTGGTGAGAGGGATCAAAGGGAAAAAGGTTCAGAAAGTACAGCACAAAAAGTTTTTCCCTTTGTCCTGCACTTTTTTTTTTTTGGGTTTCCAAAATTCATTTTGGGTGAGCACACATAAAACTGGTGAGCCAGGCACTGCTGAACCCATTGCATCAGCAGAGATGATTTTGGAGAGCTCCAGACTGGCCCCTGCTCCTCTGAAACTCTTACATTGAGGAAAAAAAAAATGTTTCCCACTGTTCTTGACATTTTATTATTATCTATGTGTGCTTAATCCTTCTCTGTGTCATGCTGAGCTTATGAAAAAGCAATTTAGGGGCTTTATTCCAGGGAAATTGGGAGTTACCAGCTTTTACTAGTCCTTATACCAGGGCATATATTACATTCAGTGATTAGGAAAGGGCAAAAGGGAATAACACTGCTGACTTGCACTGTGCAGGATCTGAGTTTGGAGCTCCTGGTCCCACTCTTAAGTCGTGCCTCTGATTTTGGGGCTGCAGCTTTTTGAGTCTTTTTACAAAGCAAGGACTTTTGCAGGTGGTCCAGAGCACTTTGCTCACTTGTTGTTTGGGTTTTTCCCTGGCTGATGTGTGTGACCTCAGTGCAAAACTCTTCTGCAGCTTTGCCCCAGAAAAGGTAAGAAAAGTTACTTCTTTAAATTGAAATTTCCAACCTGCTCCTCAGGGGGACTCCAGACCTACTTTCCTGCCTCTGCCTCTCTGCTTTCCCTGAGCTACATGGCACTGGGCCCTGATCTCCTGGTGCTGTTCAGATAATTTCACTCATTAAAGGAGATGTCAGGTTAATTTTGATGCAGTAATTAGGCTTTGGCACAGGAGTTACCCTGGCTTGATCTCTGGGAAACACCAAGGAGCCCCAGCAGGGGCAGAGGGGTGAGCAGAGAGACCCTAAAGCCAACCCATGGCAGGGGGTAGGAGGGAGTTTGTGCCCCTGCTGGAAATAGGGACTTGCAGAACAGAGAAAATATAAAATAGGGACTTGGAAAACTTGCTGCTGTTTGGCATTTGGATCCCAGAGCTTGGCCACCTTCTTCATAGGGAGCCAATGATAAAAAACATGGAGAACAAACATTTCCACCTCCCCTGAAGCTGCTGAATAGAGCTTAGAGACTAAGTGGCAAACAAAAAGACAAAATGATGCCGAGGGTGCCCAGAGATGATAAACGTGTCTGGGACCAGTGGAGGAACAGATAAAAACCCATTCCAGTGGGTTTTTGGCAAATTATGTGAAAAGAAGCAACAGAAAGAAAGTTAGAAAAGTTTACTCCCGCCAATTTTGGGGCCATTTCTGCTGAACCCACACGGGACAGCTGCCTGGTGTCCCCTGAGGCTCCAGGATTCTCCATGCTGGCACCAGGACTTGCCTGGAGGAAATCACAGATGGCCCCAGATTCATTGGGGACACAGGTAGGATCCCATTGTGACACTGAGGCATTCTCTTGAGTTTGGGAGTCCTGCCCACAGAAGACACCTGAAAATTGGTATTTTGGAATTGGGTATTTTAGAATTTAGTATCTTGGATATCTTGGGTTACTTTGATATTTTGAAGCTTGATGCTCTGGTATTTTGAAGCAGAATTATTTTAGTATTTTGGAACTTGGCATTCTAATATTTTGAATCTAGGTTACTTTGGTATTTTGGAACTTAGTATTTGAATATTTTAAATATGTGTTACTTTGGTATTTTAAAACTTGGCATTCTGGTACTTTAAAAGAGAGATTTTGAAACCTGGTTTTCTAATATTTTGGTGGAACAGCTACCAGCATTTAGATTGTCAATGAAAAAAGAAAGTTTAAGACTCTACTTAGCTGTAGATTCCTGTGCATAGAGAACTGAAAAGGCCAGCTGCAGGCTTAGATAAGAGAGAAATAAAGATAAGAAAACATTTGGGAGGAAGGTAAAAGTTTCCTGACTCCTATTTTCATAGGACAATCCTCAGATTATATCAGAACAAAACTGTTGAAAATCCAAGAAATGGATGGTTTTAATACAGGTAAACTACTTGATGTTGCATGGACAATGTATCAAAATGTGCAAATCCAAAAACAAGAAAAAGACCCAACAGGAATAAACTAAACAGAAAATGATAGCAAGAGAAATTATAAGAGAAAACAGCAGAAAATTCTTAACCCCAGGGAGGAGTCTTGTAACAAGGGGAGAGGTTCATTAGGAAGATGGGGAATTAATCAATGCACAAATTACAAAATAAATATAAATATTGGAAGTGGGAGTGTCCTCAGGTAAAACCCAGGACTCCTCCAAACCCTCTCATGGCAACAGCAGAGCCTCTGGTAACAGCCACACCAAGAAATGAAAACCTGGAGTTTTTAGTAGGCACAGGAACCAATTATTCAGTATTAAATACCAATTATTCAGTATTAATTATCAATTATTCAGTATTAAATACCAATTATTCAGTATTAATTATCAATTATTCAGTATTAAATACCAATTATTCAGTATTAATTATCAATTATTCAGTATTAAATACCAATTATTCAGTATTAATTATCAATTATTCAGTATTAAATACCAATTATTCAGTATTAATTATCAATTATTCAGTATTAAATGCAAGGGAAGTTTAGTGATGCCTCCATCACAATTGCTGGTGGCACTGGAACTCGTGAACTCTGCCCCTTTTTCAAACCAGTTAAGTTCAAACCAGGAAAATTATAAATAACCCATTAATTTTTGTACCTATCTCTCCAATACTGTTATTAAGGAAAAAATAACTTACTGGGAAAATTGAGTGCAAAAATCAAGTTTCAGGAAGGAAACATTCAAATTAAAATCCCTGAGTCTAAATACATGTAGAGTTCAATTTTCATATTACACTGACTTCCCAATCTGAACCTATCCCAAAGAGAATTAAGGATGCAGTAATCCCCATTGTGTGGGCCAGGGAGATTCCTGGAAAATCAAAAAGAGCAGAACCTGTGAGAACCAAATTAAAAAATCAGACAATGGCCTGGTAAGACAAAACCAATATCCTCTAAAATTAAAACATTTAAAAGGCTCATTGCCTAAGATTAAGACAATTCTAAGGTACAGGTTGTTGGTGAATTCCAATTTTGCCAGTCAAAAATGTTAAATGTAAAGATTATCAGCTAGTACAAGACTCAAGAGCAATTAATAAAATTTCTAACTAACCCAAAAATTGCTAAGTTACCCAAAACACTCATAACCACACTAAAAAAAAAAAAAAAAGTAAACAAGTAAGTAAATAAATTTGGAATGGCTCCCTGTAATAGATTTAAAATAATTTTGTATTATTGGTCCACCCTTTGTATGGACTTTTAAATATTTTATATAGTAATAGCCATATATAGTTTATAGACATAAATACTTTAAAATCCATAAATACTTTTAAATGCAGAAATACTTTATTTTATGGCCTGATGATACTCAGTCATGTACCCCTGGATCCTGTGAGATATTTTGAATTATTCCCTCATGCCAAGGATGGCCCAGCTGTTTGTGAGCAGTCACAGCTGCAGAGTCAGATATTAAACCAGACTGTAGCACAAAAAATTTGTCAGTTAATCAAAGCATTATATTCTAAATTTCACCCTGGTGGGTGGGCACTCACCCCTGCTGGACAAGGAATAATTTCTGAGAGAATAAAATAGGGATAGAGGCTATCAAATGTAGAAACTCTCCTGGAGATTATTGACAAACTGACTTTACAGAATTTCCATGCAAAGTGGGCTGTAAATATCTTTTAGTGGATCCCTGTTCTGGTGGCCTGAAGCATTTCCCTGTTGCACCAACATGGCAAAAGAAGCAGTGAAAATATTTCTAAATCAAGTATTTCCATGCTTTGGAGCTGCTCTAGGAATGTCATTGGACAGAGGGTCTCGTTTTATAGCAGGAATTGTGGGACAAGTTAGCAAGGCCTTGGGAATCCAGTGGGATTTACACACTCCATGATGGTCACAAGCCAGTGGAAAGGCAGAAAGAATGAATTGCACTATTAAATTGAAATTATTATCCCCAACCAGAATAAAATTGAGGGAAAAGAATGAATAGCCTTGCTACTGAAGTATTGCTCATGTATCTCAACAGTTCACCAAAATCTTTGTTTCCCAAAAACACCTTTGGAGTTTCACAGAGGGATTAGTCATGGAAATTCCAATGAAAATCTCAAGTAGCTACAATATTAAATGTAACTAATTGCTGGACACCTTCTCAAGGCACATTGGTAGGAATGAGGCTCCACAGAACCCCCTGGCCTTGAGGAAAAATTTGCTATTATAGGACAAGAATGTTGCACTTACATCAGGGACGAGTTTGAAGCCCAGCAGACAAAAAATGGATAGAAAAAGCAATAGAGGAGTGGCAGAAAGAAGAAAAACTCTTTGATGAGGTTGGCTTAACTGGTGGCTACCAAACTGGGGGCTGCTGCAAAATGCCTTTGTGGCAGTGGTTTGTGACCATTGCAGAGTCCTCACTCGTTTGTGTTCTGTGTCAGAGCTGTTGCAGCACCTTGTGCTGAAAAATGAAGTGTTGTGACTTGCCCAAAAGAGACAGTCCCAAGGGAAAGGAGGGATTTGATAAATAACAAAGAGAATAAAAGATTTCAGGTCCCCTTAGGCTGCTGGGAGAGAGCAGAGTCTTTTTTCATGTGTTCATTTCAGGTGAGTGTGAGAAGAGGCTGCAACTCCCAGATGGTTTGGTGCCAGGATTCCATGCAAGCCACAGCTGCAGAGACCCATGAAGTGCCAGTCAGTTTAAGAAAAGTCTCTAGGATATGAAACAGGCAAAATTTTTGGCAATGCCCTTCATAAAATATTTTGCAGTTGGAACAAGAAGAGATGGAAATAGCATTGAGATAATTAAAAACTATGATTTCTGACTGAGATCACAGAGAAAAATCGAATATTTCATCATGCAAAAGGACTTTATATAAAACCAGAAATATTTGTTTTGATGCAAAATGGGGATGGGAGGGGGGCTCAGCATCTCAGGGGTAAGGAGACAATACCAGGGTGGTTTAATTCCCTGACAGAGAAACTTCAGTGCTCCAAGGAACTTCTCTGACTGCATTAATATCAAATGGTTTTAGTGTTCAGAATTCTCTGTATTCATCTCAAAACAAGGATTGAATGGATGGGTTTTTGAAGAAAAATGGCCTTGGCAAGAGGAAGCAGCTTGTGTCTCTGTCCCCCCTTTCCCTTGGAGTTCTCCCAGTGAATGCCAGGTTGGACACTGGGGCTGGGACAGTGGAAGGTGTCCCTGCCATGGCAGGGGTGGCACTGGATGAGCTTTAAGATCCATTTCAACCCAAACCATTACATGGTTCCATGGCTCTTCTTATCCAGGCCACTGCCCACCCCTTGATCCCTGCACAGGGACCTGCTAGGAGAGGATACATGGACACCAGTGCCACTTGCAAGACTTATAAAATAAAATATTTGCAATTTGCATGCATTTGCAAGCATTTGCATTGCCCAGCTGTGTGTGTTTGTGGGTTTAGGGTGTGCACAAGCTGTGCTCCTTCACACATGGGCTGAGAGGGGAAGGCAGTCTGGTTCTGGAAAGAAAAAATGGTAAAGGTGGGAGGCTGCTCACCCAGCTGCCCAAAACAAGGACATTTTAATAGTTTTTTTAGATCTGTTACCAGTGCTGGAAACAAAAGTAAATAATGGTCACGTTAGGTTAGGCTGATTCTACAGAAATCTTGTAAAATGGTTGTTGTGTGTGTTATGGCACCTTGCTCTTGGATATTTGTGAAGAGGTTTTAGTGAGTTTTAACAGAATGTTGCTCTCCATTGTTTTCTTAGCTCAGTGTTGGTTTGTACATGTTCTGGAATTTCTGTAACAGAGAAATATCAGACTCTCAAACAGTCTTCTGTGAGCTGGTGACAGGAAAAAACCTCTGTACATCTCCACTGTCATCCTCAAAACACCTTCCTGTCCTGAAAACACAATTCAGGTTATTTACATGCTTCCTCCCAGGCCAATGAAGAATGTGAGAACAGATGCAGAGCAGATTTTTGTTTCATCTTTTGTATATACATTTAATATAACTGCATAGGTGTAACCTCACACAATTTTACATATGTATTTAACTAAAGGAGTCGTAAAGTTAATTACAAGACTACTGTGAGCTATAAATACAAGAAAAAAAATCAGATCTGAGGAGTACTCTATTTGAGGATAAAGTGAATTTAAATATAAGTGCCAGAAGAAATGTGAACTTCTGAAATATTTCCAAAATTGATTAGTGAATCATTGCAAAAATGCACTTCACTGTGGGAGCAATTCCAGTAAACCAAGACTCCAGTTCTACTTGTTTTATGCTTTTGAGAATTCCTACTGAAGTCAATGAGACTATTCTTGGGGGTAAAATGAGCTGGATTTGGTTCCAGGGACACCTGGCTGGACTTTCAAAAGAGCTTAAATCCTGAATACAAAACCTTTGATTGCCTGGAAAGGGGAATTTGAGGAAGGCACTAACTTGATTTGGGGGAGTCTACACAGAACATTCCTGGTCAGAAGGCAGAGATCAGATTTCCATGAAATCTGCAGCTCTGGGCATGGTTAACTTGGTTTGCTGTGTTTTCAGCTGGGGAGCCAGATACAATTCCTTGTTAGGAAGGGGGAAGGTGGAAGGGTTGCCCTTCCCCTGGTAAAAATTGCCCCATCCTGGGGCTCTAAAATAGCAGTAGGAGAGCCTGTGACTCACTGGAATGAACAACTCAAGCCTTAAACTCCTCTCACCAGGTTAATTTATGGACATGTGTAATGTTTTTTGCACTGCAAGGATTTGGGGTTTGCTTTGATAGTTTTTCTCTCACTCAAAATTTCTATTAGATTTCTAACCAGCTGTCCAGCTCATTAGTCTCTCATGAGGTTAAATGACTGAACATTGTTGTTGTTTGGATCTTTCTCACTTAAAAAGGGGAGGGGAATAGGACAAGCCCCTTCTCACCTCAGCATGTCCTGGTGAGTCACTCAAACTCTGCACAAGCTGAAACATCCAAATAATGTGACCCACTGCTGTTTTGGTTCTTTTCTTTCTTTCAGAGCAGCTGACCCAACTTCCAAAATGTGACTCATGGCCCCTCCAGCAAAAGGATCAGGAGCAGTTTCTGGGTTGGTGCAAGAGCCCCACAGGACACCAAGGTGATGAAGATGAGAGGAACCTGGCTGGTTGTGCCCCTTGGACACCTGCTGGCTCTGGGACACAGGCACAAATGGAGAAACATGGTATTTAACAAACAAACAAACAAACAAACAAACAAACAAAAAAACAACAAAAAAAAACCACAAAAAAAAACAACAACAAAAAAANAACCAAAAACCAAAAACCAAAACCAAAACAAAAACAAACCAACCAAAAAGACTGTCATTGTTATTCTCTGCCCTCTGAAATGGATACATAAATCTGCTCCTTCTCTGGCCCTGGTGGGTCTAGACTTGGTTTGTAGGATGCTGAAAATGGGGAGGAGGTCTGAAGGGTCAGCCTGGGTAACCTGGAGTCAGTGGACACTCTTGTGTGGATTTCTGAGGAAACCTTGCCTGGAGGGCAGATCCAAGATAAGCCCAAGTGTGAATCTGCCAGCAGAACACCTCCTGGGGGTGACAGGAGGAGAAATGCACGTGGCTGAGTGCATTTCTCAAACAGGCAGCTTCCTCTGAGAGCTGACCTGGCTTTAAATCCCTGCGCAGGGAGTTGGCAGCAGAGAGCTGAGAGGAACCAGAGATTATTTTTATGGATGTGCTGCTCCTTTTTGTTCCTTTCAGATGGATTCCAGGAAGTTCAGGCTGTTTGTCTGCCTGGTGGGGCTCAGCAGTGCCAGCCTCTGGGTTTTGCACACCTGGACTGAATTCTGCGTGTTCTGTGAGAGCAGCCAGAGTTACCTGTTCCCCACGGAGACTTTCAGGAGGATGGAGGGGAACTTCTCCCAGCTCCCAGACATTGACTGCCACAGGAACCCTCCTTTCCTCGTCCTGCTTGTGGCATGCTCATTCCAGCAGCTGGATGCCAGGATGGCCATCAGGCACAGCTGGGGCAAGGAGAGGACCGTGGCTGGGAAGCGCCTGGTGACGTTGTTCCTCCTGGGGAGCCCTGTGGATCCCAGCCAGCAGGCTGACGTGGCTGCTGAGAGCCAGAGGTACAGAGACATCATCCAGAAGAACTTTACAGACACCTACTACAACCTGACCCTGAAGACCATGATGGGGATCGAGTGGATTCACAGGTTTTGTTCCCAGTCCAGCTTCGCGATGAAAACCGACACGGACGTGTTTGTCAACGTTTTTTACCTCACTGAGCTGCTCCTGAGGAAAAAGAAGAGCACTGGATTCTTCACAGGCTTTTTAAAACTGCACGAGTACCCCATCAGGACAAGAGGGAGCAAGTGGTATGTGAGCAGGGAAGAGTATCCAGGAACCACCTACCCACCTTTTTGTTCCGGGACTGGATATGTTTTATCCAGCGACGTAGCCAGCCAGATCTACAACATTTCTGAGAGTGTTCCGTTCATTAAACTGGAGGATGTGTTCATAGGGCTGTGCCTTGACAAATTAAAAATTCGTCTGGAGGAGCTCCACTCGGAGCAGACGTTCTTCCCAGAGAGGATCAGGTTCTCTGTTCCTCGCTTTAGGAAAATCGTGACGTGCCATGGAATAAAACCATCTGAGCAGCTGAGCTACTGGAACCACTTAGTGGCAGCAACTCAAGGAGGAGTGCTCTAGCACCTACCCTGCTCCACTTAACACACTGGAATTCTCTGCTTTTGCAGGGCTGCTCCCCACTCCAGCAAACTCCCAATCAACTCCAGCTCCAACACGTTAAAGGCTTTAGAAATGGTTGTTTTAATCACAGAATCAGAGAATTGTTAAGGTTGGAACAGATCTCCAAGATCTTGAGTCAGACCTTTGACTAAACACCACCTTGCCAACTAAACCAGAGCACTGAATGCCACGTCCAGTCATTCCTTGAACACCTCCCTGGGCAGCTCCATCCAGTGCTCAACCACCCTTTCTGTGAAAAAATTCCCTATTTCTGCCCAAGAACATGCAAACCTCCCTCTCTCCCATTCACTCCCACCTCTCTGCATCCCTTCTCTACCCAAGTTACAATTTTTTTTCCTTCTCTGAAACATCCAGGCCTGCCCCCTCCAAATCTTGCTGCCAGAGGCCTGGGAACATTTCTGCTGTGCCAAACAAAAAAGTCAAAGCACTTTTGTTCAGAGAATGAAATCTGCACCATCTTCCTGGTCGCCCTTGATGAATTACTGCACCCATCTGTGCAGGCACTCAAGGGATGATATTTGTAGCTGTCAGGATGCTCCCTCCTGGCATAGGAAGCTGCAGCCCTGCCCTTGCTCAGCCAGCTCTGAGTGGGCTGAGCTGCATCCTGGCACAGATCCCTCCTTCAGTCTACACCAATTTTTTTTGCAGAGATGGTAGAATTTGCTCCTGCAATGCTCTCGGGACAACCTTGGGCACTGCAGGTCACCTGGTGGAGGAGTAAAAGCTGCTGCAGCTGTTTCCTTGCCTCTGCTTCCTGCTGAAAATAACCCGTGGTGGAGCCAGTGCAGGGTGTCCTGCTCTTCCTATTGAAATAGACCCTGGAGACATCTTTTATATTTGTGTCTCACTTTGATTGCCTGAGAGCTACTGTGAATGGTTTGCCAAGGCTGAACTAGAGTCACTTACAGTGATTTAGACTTTTTTTTTTTTTTTTTTTCCAAAGAGAAACTGGGTGTGTGAGGGAGAAGACAGGAGGATTTTTCTGTTTTGAACAAGACCTAATAAGAAAATATGCTCAAGTAATCACTCAGGCTGGGAGCCCTATTTCTTATTTCATTCCCAAGCAAAGACTCATGAAATCTCTGGGGTGATTATAAGTTTCAGAGATAAGGAGAGGGGTCTTCACAGCAGAAAAATCCTTCAGGGCTCTGAGGAGAGAGAAAGGAGCTCAGAAATGCTCCCTTATGCAATGGTCCTGTTTGATTTTCCTGCAGGCACAGGCAAGGCCAGTGTTATCAGCATGGAATGCCTGTAATGGCAGTGGGAAGGGTTTTTTCCCAAAAGCAGTGAAAGTGGAGCTGTTCCCAAGGGGAGCTGAGGGAATCTGACACCCAGCATGGTAAAAGCATGGAAGAAAGACAGAAAAACAGATTTTATTATTTTAGTGTTATTTATTTTTATTGTTTCTTATGTTTTCATTGAAAAGAAGGATTTTCCTTCCTTCCTTCCTTCCTTCCTTCCTTCCTTCCTTCCTTCCTTCCTTCCTTCCTTCCTTCCTTCCTTCCTTCCGACACTTCCTTCC
>VZRH01001273.1:108089-123128 GCA_013397555.1 Urocynchramus pylzowi
CCTGTGTTCTCTCCCTGTGCTCTCTCCCTGTGCTCTCCCTGATTTCTCTCCCTGTTCTCTCTCCCTGTTCTCTCCCTGTGTTCCCTCCGTGTGTTCCCTCCGTGTGTTCTCTCCCTGTGTTCTCTCCCTGTGTTCTCTCCCTGTTCTCTCTCCCTGTTTTCCCTCCCTGTGCTCTCTCCCTGTGTGTTTTCTCCCTGTTTTCCCTCCCTGTTTTCCCTCCCTGTTCTCTCTCCCTGTGTTCCCTCCCTGTGTTTTCTCCCTGTTTTCCCTCCCTGTGTTCCCTCCCTGTGTTCCCTCCCTGTGTTTTCTCCCTGTTTTCCCTCCCTGTGCTCTCTCCCTGTGTGTTTTCTCCCTGTTCTCTCTCCCTGTTTTCCCTCCCTGTGTTCCCTGCCTGTCTCACCGGCCGTGCCTCACTTCCTCCGGCCCGGTTAAACATTGCCAGCTCAGGGCGGAGGAAGGCGGAGGCCATCCCTGCGTGTCACAGTGCCAGGCACGGCCTGCGCCCGAGGGACAGCTCGGAGCAGCCTCCCTTCTCCCAGGGACAGTGTCCCCGACACCTGAGGGACCTTTCCTCGGGACAGCAGGCGAGGGCTGGCCCGGGATCCTCGCCTGGATCACCTCCAGCCTCCTGCCTGGGCAGCGGGAGCCAGAGCTGTCGCCAGAGGAGAGGAGAGCGGTGGGAGCGATCTCAGCGCCGGGGATGTGATCCAGGTAACCCCCTCGGCAGCCTGGATTCGCTTCCCAGCAGACTGAGCCAGGGGCTGGAAGATCATTTGGCCCTTTCAGCCCTTTTCCCTGCTCCTGCCTCAGCAGGGAGCCTGCCCTGGGCTGGCAGGAGTGGTTTGTGGCTCTGTATCCTACTCTGCTTCCTGGCATTTGGGACTGGTGTCTGTCGTGGGGTGCCCAAAGCATCTGAGCCCCTCTCTGGGTCCAGCTGCCATTCCTTGAGGACCATATTATTGTTATTATTCCCTGCCTGCGTTGTGGATGAGGGAGGGAGCAGGCTCAGAGCAGCACTGGCAACCTGAGTCACCTCATGCACTGGCAGAGGAGGGGAAAAGCAGCCCAAAACAAACCCAGGGATTTAATTCATCATCAACCAAAACATCCTGCTTCATCTGGGGGAGGAATATTATAATCAGATAATATTTCCCAGCCCTTCGAAAGTCCATTTTGAAACATAGAAAGTAAAACAAAATATTATAGATCCCTCCCTTTCCTGCCTTGCTCTACTTCACCCCAAGCTGTTTGGTGATTTTTTGTCCTGGATTTGGCACAATGTTTTTGCCAGTTTATTCTTCACCATGTAAAACTTTGCCCAGCTCAGATTGCCCTGGTGCAGCTGGATTTGTCAGGGGGGTACGAAGGCTGCTGTTCTGGTTGGAAATCCTGCTTGGTGTCACAGCTTCCTGGAAAAGGACCCAGCCCTGTGTCTTGGATTTGCTTCCTGGTGCTTTACTCGGGCTGTTGCACTTGGTATGACAGATGATACCAGCTCCTGTAGTCCTGACTGGTTTGTGTGTGTGCCAAGAGCTGTCACAGTGACAGAGCACAGAGAAATCCCTCCAGGCTGTGCACAGTGACCCTCCCTCCCCACCTGCCTGCTGGGGACTCCTCCACACGTAAAATATGGAGATAAAAAGACCCAAAACCTTTCAAAATGCACTAGGAAAATCCAAACCAGCATTTGAAACGAGCAGGTAAAGAAATCAGCCCACAGGTTTGGCTGAAAATATTGACAAGTTGGCAGGGCTGTAGGTTCCCAAGGTGAATTGGAGGCTTGAAAAAGAGGAAAATGTAGATGAAAATGCCAGCTGAGCCTGCCAGATTCCAGGCAGGGAATGGAGCCCTGGTACCTCCTGGTGCTGCAGGAAACCAAGGGAGTCTCTGTGGTGACACATAATTTTCATGCACAGTGCTGCCACAAAGAGCACCCCCGGGGTCAGAAACACTTTCCTGACAAGAAATTTGGTCTGGCCACAAAACCACATCCTCTGGCCCAGGTCCCTTTCAAAAAGGCAAGCTTCAGTGGCCCAGATGAGGAATTTGTAAACCAAGCACAGTCAAAGCCTCTCCCACATATTTTGAGGGGGAGGAGGATAATATCTCACAAGTGAATCACAAACACTGAAAAGGCAGAAAATGTGGAAGTAAGGTGGTGTCTCACACCCAGAATCTCTGTATTATTTCTGACCACAGTGGAGAGCTGCTGGTGGTTTATTGTGGGATATAGGAGGCACTCTCAGGTTCTGAGGAATAACTCTGGGGACCCTTTTTGCACTCTCAGCCTTTCTGAGGGCTCAGTCTGGGCAGCTGGGAGGAGATTTGATGTTTCTCATCCTCACAAGTGCAGCAGCTCAGAGAATTGTTCTTCCCAGTTGCTCAGGAGTAACTTTAATGATGCAGCTGGAGCTGCCCTGGCCCTGCCAGTGCTGAGGCAGGAGTGCTGAAACAGCCAGGAGGGGCTGAGGAATGGGAGATCTGCTGGAGGAGGTTTCTCTGCTGAAAAAAAAAAAAAAAAAAAGGTTCTCTGTGTCTTTTGAAACAGTTATTTGAGGAAAGGTTCTGCTCTGCTTCCAAACCCTCCCTCATTTAATCTTTTCCCCTTGCTGGTGGTACAGGTCACACAAAGTCACCCTTGTCACAGGACCCAAAGCAGTGGCTCATTCCCGGGTTTCTGCAGGAGTTCTGTCCTTCAGCTTCTTCTCAAGCATGCAGTGACCACTGGTGGCTTCCTGCCTCAGGGACCAGGAGAGAATGCTCCAATGGAGAGCTTCCAGAAATGCATTTTCCTTCCCCTCATCCTGAGTGCCTCGCTGCCAGGTAGGACACCTTCAAAACCCCTGAGATGAGCCACCAGGGACAGAATGTGGGCACTCATTTCAGTGTCAGTGGCCTTTGCTGATGAGCTCAGACTGAGCAGTCAGCCACAGAGGGGGATTATTTCAGCTGTTTGAAAGGGGATGTTTGTATTTCAAGCCTGAACGATCTGATGATTTAAAGTGTGCTTGGGTGTGAAGGACTGAGCAGTGTGTGGGGTGGGGAGGAGGTGGGAGGGCCACCCTCTTTCAGCTTCTCCCTCTCCTTGTTTTTCTCTTCCTCCTGTTTGGGGCTGCTTTTGAGGGTGCATCTGTAGAAAACTCAGTATCAGCAGCTGGTTTTTACTTCCAGAAGTAAATGCAAATGATCACGTTGCTGGTTTACCACCAATTCACACTTCACATGCCTGAGCCTCAAAGTCAGTTCAGATTAAAAGTGTCTTGGTGGCAAAGCTTTGGAAGAAAAGTGAATATTAAGTGACTACTTGGGTAATGGAAACAAGGCTGATTTTTTTTTTTTTTTTAATTATAGTCTAGCTGGAGTTTTAACAGGCTCTGACAGGAATGAGCTGCAGAGGGATGAGGGGAAAGGTGTTGTCATGGATTAATAGGGAAAGGAAACACAATGCAGGAATACACACTGAGCTTTCTGAGCAGTGGAGCTGCACAGGGATGTGTGGTACTCAACAAGCTCTTAAACAACCTGGTGAAGAGGAGGGAGCTGTGAGGTGGCAGACTTTGCAAGCAGTGCAGAATTACTTAGGGCAGCCAAATCCAAAAAGAGACTAGGAAGACTTGCCAGAAGATGTCATGATGTCAGATGAGTAAGTAAGAAAGGCAGAGAGAGCATTTAATGCAGAGCATCTCTTAAATGCAATGTCTAGTGGAGAAAAGAATAGATGTCTTGGAAAGAGAGTAAATTGCTGAAAAAGAGAGAAAATTTCACCATTTAATGTCTTCAGCAAGGCAGATAAAATGAAACCTGGCGTGATGTAAATCCACAGAAAGGTTTCATCTCAGATATTGGCTGGGTTTTTTTGTTAACCCTTCCATTACAAACAGGACAGGTTAGGTTTGAGAAAGCTACAAAGGTAGAGAATGAAAGAATCACAGGAGGGTTTGGGTTGGAAAGGACCTTAAAAATTTTCCAGTTCCAACCTCCCTGCCATGGGCAGGGACACCTTTCACTAGAGCAGGTTCCTCAATGCTCCATCCACCCTGAACACTTCCAGGATGGGGCATCCAAAGCCCCTCTTGTCTAGGAGGGAAGAATGAGGAGGCTTCATTAGACTGGGGTATCTTTTTCCTGCTTGTGAAAAAGAATAAAAGGTAAAAATGTATTAAAATGATTAATTATATGGAAGTGAATGGTGAAATGATTATTCACAGTTTCTCATAACAAAAAGAATTCATGGCAACCACTAAAAGTATCAGAAGATTTAAGGCTAACCAAAGCCTGTTCTTTTCTCAGAGCATGTAATTAAATAGTAAAGCTCATGGCCACTGGCTGTGGGGGATATCAAATTATAAATAGGCTGAAAAAACCTAGAAAAAAATATCATAAAGGGTAGATCCATAGCTGCAGAAGCAATTTTTGGCTCAGGAAATTCCTGGATCTCTTTTTTTTTTGGGCACTGGGAAGTTCTAGCAGGGAAGTTCTGTCAACAGTGAGTGAGAGGAGAGAGGAAGACATGCCTGGGGGCTGTGGAGAGGTTTGTGTGCAGGTGGGAGGAAATAAGAATTGCTGAGCATCAGGAGTCTGGTATTACTTGACAGAAACATCCTGTAAGCATTTAAAAATTCTTGTTAACATAAGTGAACAAGCCAGTCCCTCGCTGCAGGCTTTGACAAGCTCTAACCTACTTTGGTTTTCAAAAAGCTCAGCTGCAGGGCTGTTGGGTTTTGAGACAAACTTGAGCTGTTAATTTATTTATTTATTGTGGTGTATTTAACAGTTGATAGCAGAGCTGTGGCTGGAGCAGTGGGCCAGTGGTGAGGAAGGGGAGGTAGAAGGCAAGGTGGGGTGAGCAGGAGACTGAAGAAAAAGTGAAGAGAAAAAGGAATTTCAAAGAGACTGGAAGGAAAAAAAGATGTAGAAATTCAAACAGAAAGAGCAGAGAGGGAAGGGAGAAAGACAGACATTAGATACAAAAACTGAAGGATGAAAAGCAGTGTTTGTGGAAGGGCAGTATGGGTAGAGAGGGGGAGATTATTTTGAAATACGATAATGAGGCTGAAAAAAAAAAAAAGAGGAGTCATTATGGCAAAAGGATAAGCCCATCCTGTCCTTCCCTGTGCTGCATCCAAATAGGTCACTTACAAAAGAGGGAAGACAGAGCCAGCAGAGGACAGGAGGCAAGGAGGAGAAGTAGCCACATCTCAATGCCCCTGTGGTTGAAAACTCCAGCGTGGAAGAGTGGTGCTTTGGGGTTCATTCAGGTGTGGAAGAAAAACATTGTTGATGAAGGGCAAGGGTGGTTCTTTGGCAAATGAGGTTCCCTCAGTGCAGGCATCATCCTACACAAGATGCATTTTCATTTCTTCACAACCTGCAGTGGTGTGACAGTGAATTTGTGTGGCAGAGGAGGGAAAACAGCAGCTCATAAAGGAGTTGGTTTGTGCTCTGCGTGCTGCTGGGAGGCACTGGGCACCTGGGACAGCATAAACACTCAATTTAAGCAAATTTTCACCCCTGGTGACTGCTGTGTAAACATTTAGTGATGTGCCTCAGAGAAGGTGTCCTCACTCAGCTCTGTTTTTCAAAAGCCCAGGGGTGATGAGGGAGCCAGCCCAACATTTCCCTGCTGCAAGGATGGTCTTTGCCTGGGTGGGATGTCTCCCTCCTGCTGGGTGGGGAAGCAGATGTTAAAGCAGCTGTTAAGAGCTGAACACCTAATTCTGTAAAGTGCAATGAAAATCTAGCCCGAGGCCTTAATTTGTTTAAAAGCAACCATCTGCAAGGTATTTTTGAAGCAGGATGCAAATGAAAGCAGCACTGACATTTTTCTCTCCAGTGCATGAGGCAAGGTCCAGCAAAGGGAGTCCCAGCACTGGGTGAGGGCATTGGTAGCTGGGTTTGGATCCCATTTGTGCCATGAATGTCCTCTGTGACCTCACACAGGTGACTTTGTCAGTGTTTGTGCACGGGCTGGACAATGGGACAGGCTGTTGGCTCAGGACTTCACGTGCAGAACAAACAATAAAAGCAAGAAGATAAAGAGGCAAAGGTAAAATCACCAAAACCATTCAGGCCACAGGTGGAGAAAGCTGATGGAACTCCTTTATTGGTTGTGCTGGGGCTGGGGGCTAAATGGAGGAGTTGTTATATCCCACTTCTCAGTCCTTCTGTCTCCCAAAGGATCCCCATGCAGGGCTCAGGGACCTGTTCCCTATGGGGCAGCAATCAGGAAAAGACCATTTATTGCTCCAGCAGACATGGTTGGTGGAAAAAGATGGAGCTCCTACCTTACCTATGGACTGATAAAAAATAATTATCATTGATAAATGATTAGCTCATACCTACCTGCCTGCACTGCCCTGAATGTCTGAAGAAAGCAAAAGCAACATAGCCAATTATTTTTAGAGCCAATGATCACTGATTATTCCTTTTTAGGGATAAATTTCAAAGATTAATTAACAGCAAGCATTGTCCTGAAAGTTGCATCATTTATTCAGAGCCCTGGCAGACCACAGCTCCTTGAAAAAGTAGAGTGTTTGCACAGGCATGGAAATAAATTCCAAGTGCACAGAGAACAGTTTGCATTAAGAGGGGCAGAGGGGGTAAGTTTTAACTTGGACAGAATTATGATTTACTTAATCTTATCTGGCTTTATTAATTATCAGAGTAGGTAAAGTTTGCTTTTCATTGAATGCTTTTTTGCTCACACACAGATGTACTTTGCAGACTGAGGTGCATGGCAGAGGTAACATAGCCTAGGAAGGTGGAAAATTTTTGTGAAGGTTTTTGTAAACACGACAGAACTCAGAGTTAGCCATACACAGAACCAGGGAGAGCGAGGTTTGCACAATATTTATACTAAAGAACAATTCCTGGCACCAACCTGGTTGGATGTACAGTGGTTAAATGTGGGCTGGGAACTGCAAAAGGCTCTGGGCAGGGGAGCAGTGAGGTTCCAGACCCTAGTCCTGAGGGCAGCTCACTGAGGCACTGGTGGCAATGCCCTCACTGAGATTGGGCTCTGGTTCCATTTATACAAACACCAGACACCCCTGTTGTGTGAAAAATACAGCATGTCCTTCTCACATCAGCTGCTGGCTTAAACAAAAAAGTTGTTTGTTTTTTTTTTTTTCAATAATTTATAGCTAATCCATCAATGAATAAATCACCTAAAAGAAACTTGGCGTGAACGAAACCCTTAAAAATTACTTCATTGTCCTGAATACTCTTAGCAAGGGAGTGATGACCATTTCAGGCTTCCTTGCTCCTGGAACACAATTGAACACTTATTCTCAGGCCAAATTTGCTGGCGTGGGGTTTTAATTAGACTGCCATGGACTGCAGTGTCTAATTGCTGTCATGGTGCAGAGCTCAGCTGGAAGCATTGGGGCACCAGGGGCAGTCCTGGTGCTCCCTCAGCAGGAATGTTCCCTGGGGAGGCAGATCCCCCTGGCAGGACTGGTGGGCCTGCAGGGAGGGAAATGTCCATGCTTGGACTCAAAATGTTCCTGTGCAGTTGGTGGAGTTGGCAGTGGGAGGCCCTGGGTCAATGAGGAGGAAAGGAAAACAAAATGACTTTGTTAGGAGCTTTCAGCTCTGAAAAATATTGGCCTGAATTCACATTGCCTTTCAAGGAGTTAAAACTAATGAGTTACAGCAGCTCTGGTTAACAAAAAGCCTGAGGAAGGCTTTGGAAGAAATACATCACAATGTGTGTGATGAATGATTGAGGAATGGGGGAAAGAGCACTGAAGGATAAATGATGGGGCTTCAAAAAATCAGTGGCAATCCAAGATATGGGAAAGGGACTGGTTACACACTCCTTTAATTATTTAAAGTGTAAGCAACTCATGTATTTTCCTATTTAAAAGTGGAACTTTTTCTGTAAGCAAAATGGTAGGAAATTCAGTGAATTTTCTGAAGAGAAACAGGTGATTTTGGAATGGGAGAAGGAGAGACAAAATAATTAAAGGCATTTTTAAAGAAAACCACTTAATCTAAGCAGGATCTGAAAGAATAGATTGCACACCTCCACTTCTGAACTGCTTAAGATGTTTTACACTATCCATCTACCTCTGTTGGTGTTGTATATGTATTTATGGACTGATTTTGGTTCCCTCACAGGTCTGGGCTTTTGTTACTCCATCACAAAAGGCCCTGAGAACGCCACAGTCCTGGCTGGCTCAGAGGCCAGGTTCAACTGCACGGTGTCTGCAGGATGGAAAGTCCTCATCTGGCTCTCCAAGGGCAGTCCTGTCCTCACTGTCCTCAGCTCCCAGGGCTCTGTGGAGACCACAGAACGCTTCACCTCCAGCAACTACAGCAGTGGGGATGAGTTCACCTCGGAGCTGATCATCCACAACACCCAGCTGAGTGACTCTGGCAGGATTGAGTGCAGCATCCAGCAGCCCAGCCAGAACAACTTTGCCTTTCTCTCTGTTCAAGGTGTGTATGGCTGATGCCTTGTGAAGGCTGACCTAGAACAGAGTTAAAGAATAAAGCAGGGTTTATTCAAAAGATCTCCTCCATGGATCCACCTTGGGCAGCACCAGAGCCCAGCCAGGGCTGCACCCAAGATGACCCAAAATGGCCCCAAAATGCACGGCTGCTCCCGGGGGCTCTCACTTTGACAAGTTCTGCTCCATTTGCACCTTGGAGTTCATTGTCCCATCCCAGCTTTAGCCCAGGCAGCCCCACCCTGCTTGTTTTTCTCTCTCCAGCCCACGTTGGTTGTGCTCTTGGGCCTGAGATTTGGATCATTTGTCCTTGGTGCCCAGCTGGAGCAGGAATTGTTTTGTCTCCCTGCTCTGTGCAGAGAGCTCACCATCCCCTGATGTGAAGCTCAGAGCCACACACTAAAGCAGCACAGAATGTGAAAAACATAAAAGCTAAACCTGAGGCATCACAGCCACCAGCAAAAAGCTGTTTTATTGTGCTGCACTTGAGGGAATCCTCTGAGGAATTTCTCAAGTTATCCCTGGGAAGGAGTACATGCTCCCATTTAGCATCCTTTGCCTCCTGCCCTCCTCACCCTAATTTTACTGTCTGAGCAGGTTTTAGAGTCACATGCAGAGTGCCAATAACAGAAGTTTTAAATGCCCCTTTTTTTCCTGTTCTATCTCTTATTCCTTATCAGCCTGCAGCTAGGAAAGCAGGATCTCACCACCAGGCTCTACCCATTTGTCAAGGAGGGGCTTGGTGCAGTGATGACATCTCATCACCTACCTGTAAACCTCTTCTTATATGACCTGAGCATATTTAAAACTTAGAGAGAAACACTCTTATTCCATTATGTTGTCCTCCAGCTGGATATGTGTCAAGATGGCTAAAAAGTGCAATTTCCTGCTTTTTATTGGAGAGGTACTGAAAGCTGAGACCTGTGCTTTAGACATAGTGGGTAATGGGCCCATGTAGTTGAAATATCTGCATGTTTCCATCATGCATATGGTGTATCTGTATTAATAATTGTTTTCCACTTCATATCTCAAGGCATAGCTATTTCTGGGTAGCAAGATAAGATTTAAAAACTACCAGCAGGAAAGCAATGCAGCGAAACATTCTGAAGGAACAAAAACATCTTTTCCCTCCCACAGTTAATGGATCTTTACTCATCAAAAATAGCACCTTAACAGTAAAAGACAACCAAACAATTGAGATTGTTTGTGAAGCCTTAGGATGGGCTCCAGCTCCAGACATTACCTGGATGACAAATGACTCTTTGATTGATAAGTCAAGCTATGTTACCCAGCAAAGTCCAGGATCTCATGGCCTCCACAATGCCCTGAGCACCTTAACTCTGACTCCGAGGGACACTGAGGTTTTGACTTGTATAGCTGACATAGAAGCACTCCCCAGCCCTCAGAAGGCAGCTGTAACTCTTATTTTTGACAACTCTGCCACGGGTAAGTGAATGTTTGTTGTGCTTCTCCTGTCCTGTACCGCCTGTGCTCAGGGCTGTGCGTTTGGTTCTGGTTGGTTTTGCTTTAGAAAGTTGTTTATTTGCAAATGAAACCCTCTGGGGTGTGGAATTCAGAGCCAGGAGTCACAGCATGATGTGTAGGTAGGGTTAAATGTTCTTTTACCAGTCTAACGAGCCATGAAGCCCAAGGTAGCACTGAGCAAGACAAAGCCTTTGACAAATACCTGCCTCTGACTCCTGTGGATTTGCTGCTAGGAAATCTAACCTTTGCTTCTTGACCAAGAAAACACCCAAGGAATTTAGATCTTAAATATCCTTGATCAGAGCATGCCAGCCATATTAACTTAATTTCTTACAAAGCCAAACCCTCATGTGAAATTGTTTTCCTTAATATCCAATACCAGTTTTACCCCTGATTTGGGAAAAAAACCCCTCCCAGTTTCTGCATACAACCCAAAATAAATTCTGTCCTAACATATATGGAATTTTTTGGGCAGTGCATTAGGTTGCTTATTACTTGCTTTTACTTAAAGAAATTCAAAGTTGCTTTAATCCAAGCTGGGATGTCGTGCAAATCTCTCCAGAGCAGTTAGCAAGGCCTTTGATAACTCTAAATATTTTTGCTAAGGTTATAATCATGATGACAGCTTCTCTTGATGAACTGATTCTTCTTCTGCAATGGGTGAACAAGGCACACACAAAACATCCTTACAGGGTATCAGTGAGGGGTTTGGTACAGACATTTTGACACATAAACAACTGAGAAGATTGAGTAGCTGTGCCCTTTGTTTTCTGTATGAATCATTATTAGCAGGCCTTTTCCAGAAGTGCTTGCTTGCTAATGCAGTTGGAAAAGGTCATTTTACCATCCCTAATATGGCCTTTTGTAGTCACATTGATCTTAATTACTGACTAAGCAAAATAGGGCTATCCTGAGGAAATTAATAAATTCCCCTGCCCACTCATTTGTGATGTAGTTTCCATAGCTACTCCCTGCATATCAGAAGAGGAGAAAAACAGATGTCATGAAGCACTATTAGTGTATAATTAGTGATTGTACAGGACCATCATTCATTTCTCTTTGGAAATACCATTGTGCAGCAGCAGCAGGCACTCAAAATTTGACAGGATAGGAGAATCTGAAGTCAGAATGATCAGAATGAAATGAAAGCATGGCATTTATGACACAGGAAGGTATATAATGTATATATCACACTCAAAATCTAAGAGCTTGTCCCAGTTTTCATACACAGGCTCAGCCTTAGCTGGCTCTTGGGAAAGAACACAACCATCTTCAAACATGTGAGAAATCCTCCCCAAAACTACTGAAATATCAATTTCCCCCTTCACTTAAAAGCTGGGGGAATCAAATTCCTCCTTGTTCCTCTCAAGCAGTACAAGAACTACAGAAAATCTGAGCCCCCTCCAGCTACCAGCCCCTGGTGAGGGAATGTCCCACCTTCCTGCACCTCTGGGTCAGTCTTTAAATTCAAAGTGATGCATTTTTATGTCATTGACTCTTCCTACAGTGGTGTTTGGCTGAGCCTGAAATTTGGGAACTCCTACTGAGTTATCCCAGGGGATGCATTCACAGAGCTGTGACTTGGAATGGGATGCATGGTGGAGCTCCTTAGCTGGGTCCAAGCTGGCTTTGGCTTTGGTGTTGAATTCCTGTGGCTTTTTGCCCTGCAGAAGTTGAGGCCAGAGAGTCTCCCATGAGCCTGGATGTCCTTTGCTTTTGAACTCAACCAGAAAGCTCCAAAGTATCCAAGAAGCCACGTGCAGGTTTTTCCAGTCTCTCATTCCTCTCTGGTCACCAGCACCTGCCTGGGAAAATCCCCCTTTCTGCAGACACTTTGTCAAATCAATGTTTGGACAACTTAGGGAGGAGCCAGAGGTCGGGATGGCAGCAGAGGATGGGCCCTGTGGAATGAGGAAGTGGCTCCACTTCATGGAGCTTGGTTTGGATTTCCTAAGGGACTCAAAGGGATTCAACTCCTTCACCCCTTCCTGCCCCTCCCTTGCAGCCCTGATTGTGTGTTCACCTGGCAGCTCCTCATTCACAACCAGCTCCAGTTTCTTTCTCCATCCTCCAAAAGTGCAGAAACACAAAAATGTTGAAGCTCTGGGAGTGTTTGTGTTGTACCCTGTCCTTCTGGCTTCAGCTCCATAAATCTCTTGGCACATAACCTGACCCTGGCAGGGAGTGAAACACCTTGGTGTGGCAGCCAGCCTGCAGGAATGGGCTGGTGCAGGTGTATTTAGCTCCTCCCTTCTCACCAGGGGTAAGCTTTCCCCTCTAGCTAAATAGATACCATTTGTATTTTGGTCATTTTGAAATCCCTGTGGCATCTCTCTGGAACAAAATGTACTAAAATGTAGATGTCTGTTACAGTGCTTCTAGATAAAAATACTATGAACAAGTTTATCATCAATTGATGGCATGGCAGCCTGCAGGGTTTACTGCTAATTTTCAGGTTAAAGAGTGCTTGTTTTTTTTCCTAATAGAAGAAATTCCAAACGTGCTGGTTGAGCATTAGGATTAGAGAAGACTGGAACAAATTGCTTGATAATGATAGTGACCTGAGCTTTGGAGAATGCAGGTTCCTGGCAGAGGTTCAAGCTTTGTAGGAGGTTCTGGTACTGTATCTTTTCAGTCTGAAACCTCCAAACCCCAAACACGCACCCAGGGAAATTTGTAGATTGAAAGGATTTAGTTTATTCCCTGCCACAGGTAAACCTGGTTCCCACACCAGGAGAATTGCCCTGACCTTGAGCAGCTCCCAGTCACCCTCATTCCTGTGGTGCCTTTTCCAGAGGCTGTCAGCCAAGTGTGGCCATGGAGTTGGTAACTGGGACCTCAAATGAGGAAAAGGCAATCACAGACCCATGGGACAAATCTGCACGTGTCTCACACCTGTAATTTGGATTGGAAGATTGTTTCTAATCAACTGCCAAAAATGTTTTGGGGCTGCTTTCCAAAGGGAAGCCAAACTGGAGGTGCTTCTGGAATATTTGGTCAAACCAAGGGGCAGGATGATGTGACAAGCAGAACTGGCATCTTCCTTGTACATCCAGCTGCCTGAGAAATATTCCCCAGCCCTGGAAGTGTCCAAGGCCAGGGCTTGAAGCAACCTGGGATGGGGGAAGATGTCCCTGCCCCTGGCAGGGGGTGGAACTGAGTGGTCTTTGAGGTCCCTTCCAACCCAAATCATTCCATGATTCCATAATTCTAAATGCTGGATATTTTTAAAATTCTGTGCACATGGGAGCCCTTTTTGGTCACAGCAACCACTTTCACAAGCAAGACATTGAATTATGCTTAAATCTCCTCATTTAACCCTGTAGATTACAGCAAAGATGAAGGAATCAGTTAAAATGTGAGAGTGTTGTAGAGAAGATGGGTCAGTAGCTGTGTGTTCTTCACTGGTTTTGCTCTTTGGTGCTCTTTAAGTGGGAACACATGTCCCACCAAGCACATCCCAAAATCAAACACTTGTTGAAATCATTGAGAGAAATCCCAAGAAGGAATTGATTAGAAAATCATTTTTCCAGGCTAGAGATCACCAACTGTATAATCACCTACAGCTGTTGCTGTGGTTTATGGGGAGAAATGGACATTTTTTTCAAAGCAGTTCACCTTATTAAAAGGGACACATACACAATTGATCAAATTAATTGTAACCCAAAATACCTATTTTCTCTCCACTGACAAGAGCAGCCAGGCAAGACACTCAATATCTGCAGTATGGACACGTAAATTGAATCTTAACACCTTTCCCCAAAATTGAATCTTAACACCTTTCCAAAGGACTCTGGGATGCCCAGCATAATTATAAAATAAAGTTAAGTTTGAAGGTTGCAACCCTGTGCTTTTCAGAAAAGAAGCAGCAGTGGGAGAAGCTAAAACTGTAATAAAGGATTTGAATTCAGGAATATTTTAAATTCTTGGGCACCATCCATAAATACAGAGTCTGTCATTTGGAAAACACAGACTCCTTGTTAAATATTCACCAGACACTTAATAGCATCTCACAGAAAATGTAAACATGCTGAAAAAGATGTGTTGAGGCTCTGATAGTCCCAGCTTTTCTCCATTTAATTCAACAGAAAATGATTACAGTGAAGACAACAGGAGCACGTGGGTCATTGTGCTTGCAGTTGTGCTTTCATTTCTTGGCATTGTCCTCCTGGTCGTTGTTATTGTGGTTGCTGTGCGCTGCTGCCTGAAGAGGAGAGGTGAGTGGACCTTCACAGCTGGTCTGTACATTAAAAAGTGTAATTTAAAAAGTGTACATTAAAAAGTGGCTTTGATGAGACATGAATCTACTTGTGTCAGCTCTGATGGTGCACAAAGAGCTGTAAGCAGAAGACTGAGCAGGCAGATCCTGCTCTTAACCGTGACCTGTTTAAGATCCTCCTTAATTTCACCATCATGTTTCTCTCATAAATTTATTCCAATCAGCCCTTCACATTAACTCCCAAGGGGTCGTGGTTTTTGGGAGTTTTGACTTTCAAAGACATTTAAAGGTTCTTTATGGAAGAATATTTTCAGTGCTTTGTGCCTAATTCCAGTTTCCATGTGAGATGCTCTAGAGGGCTGCCCAATTTTTCAGACAGGGTGGAGAGATGCTCCCGTGGTAGCTGGAACTCAGGGCATGCCCTTAGAGAACTTACAGGAGTTTTAAATTTTAATTTCCTGCATTTTAAACAGATTTTTTTTTTCCTTTTTCATTTTTAGGATCTACTTATCAAAACGAAATAAGGTAAGTCAGATGACGGACAAATTTTTTCAGTTTGCTGGACTCTTTGAGGCTGCTGTCGGGTGGCAGGAGGGACGTGCCAGTGTCCTTGTCCTGGCATCCATCATGCCAGAACCCCCGTGCTGCCGGGGAGGGCAGGGGAGGGGGGCTGCGAGCAGAGCGATTGCCGCCGCCGCCACAGGATGTCACTGCCAGACCGCAGCGGGCGAGCCCCGAGCGCGGCAGGAGAATTCCCCGGCACGAACTGCTGAAATAGGGTTCAGAGGGCAGGCGGGGATCGATAATGAGAAGAGGAAATTAACTATTGTATGTTAATATAATAACCGTAATAGGTAGACTATATAATATATAAAATATATA
>VZRH01001274.1:0-45827 GCA_013397555.1 Urocynchramus pylzowi
CTTCTGAAAAAATGAACAATTTCAGCACTTTTCATCTCATTTAGCTTTAGCAATGCAGACTTAAGCATTCAGTCAAAGCTTATTTTTTCACCATGTTATTAATAAGAAAATACAGCTACCTGCAGAACACAGCTCATTCATTAAATAGGTTTTTAAGACAGGCACTCTTGTATGGCAAGCCATCTTCTGCCATCTCTCTACACTGAATATGGAAGAAATGTCCCTGATTAACTTTACATTGCTGCTTATCTAAGCTGGTTTTGGCTGAAAATAATTTTCTTCAGAGTATCTGGCACAGGTATATGTTTTGGATTTGTGCTGGACACAGTGGTGATAACACAGGGATGGTTTTGTTATTCTTGCAAAGTGCTTGTACATCATCAAGGCCTCTCACCCCACTCCATCAGCGAGGAGTCTGGAGCTTCACAAGCAGCTGGGTGGATCACAACCAGGACAGCTGGTTGTGTCTTGCACATCATATAAAGCTGGGGGAAGAAGGAAAGCAGGAATGTTCAGAGTGATGGTGTTTGTCTTCCAAGTCACCGTTGTGTGTGATGGGGCCTGGCTTTCCTGGGGATGGCTGAACACCTGCCTGCCCACGGGAAGTGGTGGTTGAATTCCTTGTTTTGCTTTGCTTCTGTGTGTGGCTTTTGCTTTACCTAAGAAATTGCCTTTATCTCAGCCCACAATTTTTCTCACTTTTACCCTCCTGATTCTCTCCATCATCCCACAGGAGAGGAGTGAGCTTCATGTGGCTGAGTTGCTGGGTGGGGTTTGAACATGATACTATTGCACCCAGCTTGTAAAAGACGAGACATTGTAAATTAATCAGCAAGACTTCTGGCTCTGTCCCGGTGTCCTATAAGAGATTCTTCCTGATGAAAAAACTGCAGATGAGTGTTGAAGTACATATTTGACACTTTTTTGTTTCTAGTTTTGGTTACACTAGTAAAGCAGACATCAGTGAACCATACATTGACAGTCATTATATTTGGAGCCAGGTCGTATCCTTTTCCATCAAAATGTAATATCCTGCCTTCTGCCAACTGGCTGCAATGCCATCTGCCAGGAAGAGAGAGATAGGGTGGGTTTTTTCACTCTGCCTTCCAGGGTTATTCCTGTGAAGAAGGCATGTGACTCAAGTTGTAGGATGACTCAAACTCTTATGGTCTTCTTGGAGTCATCCCACAATCAATTTAATGTGTCTGACCCGAAGACAAATGTCTCCTTTTGTCTGCAACATCACCAGCAATTTTCTAAACTTTGGCTTCTGTTCCGTATGCCTTGCAAGAGATTCAGAGAATTGAGCACAGGCTGAAAGCAAAGAGCTCCTGATATTTTAGTCTATTTCCACTGTTTAGATGGGTACGATTCTGGACATTCTCTTTTCCTCAGCATCTCTATTTATAAACAAGGGGAGGCTAGAAGAATTATGCAATGCCTGCAAAGTGCTCTTTTAAATAATAAAAATAATGAATTTACTCTTGATGAGCTACTATATAGGTCAGTATATAATGTTATTTCTTATCTCATCTAGTTCCTAAGGACTGAATATTTCTTATTGTTTCAAAGAGATTCCTCTCCATTTCTGAGTGCCGTGCAGACCTCTGTGAATACACAAAGATTTTCTACAAAAGGGATCTCATTCAGATCATTCTCAGTTTTAGAGTAAACAAACAGTATTGTTTTTCTAATTTTCCAGTAAAATACATTACTTGATATTTGGCAATATATTACATTTTCATTGCATTAGATTGCTGGAAAAGAGGTACTTTATTTGCATGCTTTTATCTTGTGGGGGGAAGCCAGAGAAAAGAAATGTAATTACACTGGGTGCTTTAGTCTCCTAATTAGTTTCACTGGGTCTTAGATTTAACTCTTACATTCTGTTGAGGTTCATTTTTCTTCTCTTTCCTTTTATCTTGTTCTCTCCTTTTTTTTTTTTTTTTTTTTTCTTTTTTTTTTTTTTCTCCTTTTTTTTTTTTTTTTTTTTTCTTTTTTTTTTTTTTCTCCTTTTTTTTTTTTTTTTTTTTTGTCTCTGGAGGCAGCCCTGATGGCTGGCTGTGGCTGTGTGACACTCACTTTTCCCACGGCACCAGAGCAAACACTGCTCCCAGCCGGTTACCTAGCATATTCCGAGGCTCGCTAGGGATAGGCAGAGAGATTCTGCCTCTAAGTACCACCATTATGGGTGTAATTTGCTTCGAGCCACAAACAGGGCTGGCTTAGGGTCAGTGGAAGTGCACTGTGTGTTGCTGAGGTGACTGCATGCTCTCAGAATTCACAGACCATCATTTCATAAAAGGTTGGCTAGCTCTGCTGCATAAGGGCTTCATGAAACAATAAGAGAAAAGACTTCACAAGGGCAGTGATCCTTCTTTCCAGAATTCCTCTAAAAGGATACTGCTGTTTCACTGTCATTGCCTTTTTTTTAACATTTCTTATAATTTCTTAAAGGCAACAACTCCTTGAAATCCTGAATTACAGACCAGATCCCTTTTAGTAAACAGAAATGCAAAAATGAAGGGGGAGTCACTGTTTTACTTTAGGTACCTAAATTAACACTGACAGCGAGGGAATTCATTAAAGTAAGACAGCTCATCTCTGAAGTCCTTACTTTAGTCAGTGTAGAGAGAGAAGCTCTTTTGCAGGGAACAGTTTGAATTAGACCCCTTTTCCACAGCAACCTGAAGAACATCTGTCTCTCCTCTCTGTCCACTGAGCCCCAGGAGGGAGCTGGTTTAGTTTGACTTCTAAAGTGAGGGTTAAGGCTGCTCTCCTGAGTCTCTGATGTGCAGGGCATATAAATTTAAATCATGAGAAGGTGTAGTAAGTGGTTGATAGACATACAGGATCAGGGAGGGCGAGAGTGTTATAGCAGTAAATTCACTGTTAAGGCATAACCAGTGGGGACATTGCGATTCATATTGACATTACTTAAACTTGGAGAAAGCCTTTTGAAAAGAAAAATTACTGTTTCACTTTTTCCAAGTTTGTTTACTTTTTAATAAAAATAAATGGTTTTGGCTGCCTTATTTATCAATGGTTGTAAAAGCTGCCCTCTTTCCCTTCAGTCTGTACCTTCTGCAGTGGCTAGCTTGAATAAAGAGACAAATTTGGGGGTTCAGAACAGCAAAACTTGTGTTGCTCATGAAAGGTGTCAGGCCAGACCAAATTAAACAGTTCTTTGACCTGCTGGTTTTAAGTTTACCCCTAGAGTGAATACACTCTTGTCTTAAGGTATTCTAGAAGCAAAGCTGACATAGCTAGGTTAAGAAGTGACACAAGGAATGGACAAGAGAAGTGGAAAATATATTTTGCTTTATAGACTCAGTGATATGGAGAACTCCATGTCATATGAGGAAATTCCATCCAGAAATCTGTAATTGGGACTTGAAAAATTCAAAAATTTTGGTAGCCTTCTGTCAGAAATTTGAATTCTTAATGATAATTTACCTACCAATCAGATGATGAAGTTACAGATGAATAAATATTGGCATATTTTTAATATTAGGCATTTCAAAAAGTTACCATAGTAAAAGTTATCAAGATATTTTTTTTTATTATCTTCTACAGAGGCAATAAACCAGCCTGTGTACTTTACATAACTTCATTTCAAAGGCTTTGACATATTTCCGAGGCAACTTTTTCCCTCTTTAGGTACGGGAATAGTAGAACCATATAAACTGGTGATTCTTGGGGGAAACAGGAACTGTTTTTAGTAGCTAGTTGTATTCCAAAGAAGAATCTTCTTTTGCCAAGAAAAAAGAGAAAGGCTCTTTCAGGGTGCTTCAGAGCACCTGAAGTTTAAGTTTAAAACTTCAGGTAAGTTTAGCTTTCCAGTGCCAAAATTATTTCAATATGAAAATTAAAGTATTTAGTTTCTCAGATTCATTTGAGGATGCTGCTCCCAGGTTAACACAAAGAATTGCCAAACCCTCTTTACCTCAAGGAGTCATCCAAACAAGAACCTTAGGAAAAGTTATTTTTAAGACATTAACTGTGTCTGTTAACAATTTTTCATTGTGAAGAATGAAGAAATATATACTTATCATGAGCACATACAGACATCTATTCTTGGGAAGAGATGGGAAAGGTAATCTGCTTTTGATTATGATCAAATATCACAACTTGTGCCACCAAACACCACGAATTACAAAATATTTGAACCATTTGAAAGCAGCAATCATGAATCTAAGGGGAATTTAGGAACTTCCCTCCTTTCCACACGTGTAACCATTGCAGGAAATCTTCACAGCACAGGATTTAGATTTGTCCATCTTTTGCTTTGAGGGTTTGATGAATGAATATTTCCACAGATATATGCATAGCATCTGTGGAAATATTTCCACAGATGTTATGCATATATTGTCCAAACATACTTAATTTTAGGCAGGGGGAAAAGCACAGGAATATAAAACCATCATGGGATTCACAGCAGATATTCTCATATGGATTTAAGCATCAGTTTTTCCTAATTTAGTCGTTCTTCACCTCCTAAATCATTCAATTGATTCTTGTGCACCTTGGAGAAGCAGAAGCATTTATATGTAAGAAAAATAGTTCTGCTATTATTCCAATGCTATAGCAAGCAAATTTACAGTGCTGTTTTAATATGTAAATATTAAAATGAAAAAAATAACAGGATCAAAGTTCTGTTGGTGTAAACTTGGGTACTAGGTTTTTTGTCCCAGTCAAGCTACAGGAATTTCCAAGTCATGTCTCTGTTCTCATTCTAAACATGGAAGAGTTGTTCAGGGTGGATAATACAAAGACAATTTGGGCGTTATTAATATTTCAAACATTTGTATTTTCAATTATGTTCTTAACTATGAAACAAACTCAGCAACATTAATTTTGAAAGGACTGCATAATTCTTGGATGTATTTCTGTACAACTATCTTAGTGAGACATCTGTTCAGATAAATATTTCTCAAAGCTTTCCCTTAAATCTAAGCTGGCAAGGTGGGCAGAGTATGAGCTTTGATATTAATTAAAGAGATCTGCATTAGTTTACTAAAAGCTAATTTCTCTGCCTGTATACAGCCTGTATTTCCTGCTATGCTTTGCATTCCTTTAAATAAACTAACTGTATTCCTGACACTCTCTATTTTTCTCTTAGAAAATTTATGCATTTTGAAAGATTAATCAAAAATAGATGCTGACATTCCCATCATATTATAACGACCTGCACCTCCAGGCAATCACCATTGCCATACATCCATTGTAGTTTTATCTGCAGATTTATATCCTCTAGGTATCAGAGTCAAGGCTTAAAGTATTGATGGGCATTTTTCAGAAAGCTTTGTTGCTGAGGAATTGTAGTTTCAAACTTACCATGACAGAGAGAGTTTCCTTGTGGAAAACAGAAGCATGGTTTTTTTTCTTTTTAAAATATCATGTAATAAATATGCATGAAGAGCACTGAATTTTCAAACATAGTAATATATAATAAAAAGACTATGTTTGTTTTAAATGAAGACCTGAGATTACACAATTAATGCAGAATAAGTGAAAGAGTACTCAAGTAGGAGAATTTATAAGGACATGAGATGGAAACTAAATTCTAGGGAGTTTTTTATTTCCTGAAAGAATTGGAACAAGATTTTGGATTCTCTGTCAAACTTCCTATTTCGTTTTGTTGGTTTTAGATTTGGGTTTTTGGGATTTTTAAGGTATTTTTGTTATGGAAATAATACTTTGATTTACAGTTCCATTAACTAGCCTGATTAATTGACTGCACTGGACCCTAATGACTTAAATTCTTCCCTATTATTACCCCAATTTTATTGGTGATAACTAGTAACCACTAGACCACCAGAGCTGAGTAAATGTGTATGGCAAAACAAAGCCAATTATTAATTAAACTTTTCTCTATGAGTTCAAGCATCCATTCAGTTACTTCCAGCAAAAACTTTTGCAGGCAGTTTAAGATTAAATAGAAAATAGAGAGAAACATTAGTTGGAAGGGCTTTCAATCCAGGAACAGAAGCTACATCCTGTGTCTTGTCTGAATAAACATGTTTTGACAATACCAAATTCCTGAATAAGCTATCAAAAGAGAAAGCAGTTATTAAATAAGTATGAACAATGCAAATTTCAGCAGCCCATGATCAGTTAAAAAATTTCAGACATGGAAAACAAATTAGGTAAATAAAATAATTTATGAAGACCGAATTATGTATTAGCACTTTGTTATGGGTTTTCTATCTATCCTTTCTGTTTCCACTACGTCTGTATAAATTCATTTTTTTCCACATTGGTGATGCAAATATATATCTTACATCATTTCCCTCACATTCTCCCCTTCACACCCTGCCTCTTTTCTTTCTAAAGACACCCTGTAATAGCAGTGCTGCTTCAATTACAAGGCCCTTCCTTATGTGCTTATAAAGTTTGCCTGACTTTTTCTGTGACCAGAACCATTGAAATGCTCTGTAAGGATTCTGAGTAGAACACCTTGTAGTGCTCTAACTGAAGGTGTATAAATTACTGAACAAAGTCTATATTAGTCAGGAGTAGTTGCAGTCACTGCGTTAACAGCTCCTTTCTTCACTTAACCAAGAATCACTGTTAAGAGGTTATTTGTTATGAAAAACATCTTCAAAATTATTCACATCTTCTACTTATTCCTTCCAAGAATTTGCTGCTCCCATTACTGTAACAGTTTCTGCTTGGACTACGAGTACTAACTAAACAATGTACGTTTCACTGACAATTCTGTGCTAAGAATATGAAGGCTTGTTCTCGACTCATCCTTTCTATTATATTCATAATCTCCTAAAGTAGAATATCCTTTCTCAGCTGCTAGTCAGCTGGCACAGGCCCTGTAATTTCACAAAATGCATTTCACAAGAACACCTGAAAGGTCCTTTGGCCCATGCATGGCAGATGTTTTGCCCACATGCAGCACATGCCCAAATCATCAGGGTGCAGATACCACCTTGCACACAACAGTCTCTCTCTATAATGGAGATTTGGCACCCTGCAGACTGTGCCCCACAAGTGGGAAGATGCATGAGGCAGCACACAGGATGATCAGTGATGGGTGCAGAATATCCATGGCACACAGTCATTTTTTGGAGGGACCTCTGGCCATCACTATGTCCATCGCTGTCTTTTGGTCTCCCTGCAAGCCTCTCAGGGACCCCGGCCAGCCCTGGGCCGGCAGACAATGGGGGGAGCTCCCCCGGTGCGTCCGACAGCGGGGGGACACTCTGAGGACACTCAGAGGGGGGACACTCTCTGTGCCCCCAGGGCACTGAAGGCAACCAGGCTAGTGCCTTTGCAGCAGGAGAGACACTGCAGACAGTGGGAGAGGAAAAGGCCGACTCTCAGCAGGGGTAATTCCAAGCTTTATTCAGAGCTCCCGAGGGACTCCTGTAACCTCAGGGGGCCTCCTGCTCAGAGCCCCGAGAGCTTTGCCAAGGTTACATTTAAAGGGAAGTGGAAACAAAAACTAGATAAGTTTGTTGACCAATAAGGATGCTAAAGGGATGGGATCTTAAGGAATGGACATTTTGGGCAACATATAGGATACTTCTTGGGGGGCTGACTCTTGGCCTCCAGCTAATCACACGACGGATTGGGCCGAAGGTTCTGGATAAAGAGGATGGGATGCTGAGTGATTGACAGAGGGCCAGGGCGGGGGGTTTGGGGATGATCTCAACCCAGGAGAATGATAACACAGGTACAGGGAAGGGGTACAGTTTGGGGTAGACTACTTAGGAAAACTAAAGGAATACAAAAAACTATTACAAAGTATTACAAAGTATTACAAAATATAAAAACACACTACAACACATCGCTGTGGAGAAATGAGTTGTCATTACCTTGTGAATCTTTGCTGTCCAGAGACTTCTCTTGAAATCATCACAACCAACACTGTTTGCTATGCCAGTGAATCCCACTGCACTAGATACCTCAATATACTCTGCACTCCAGAGTGACATGAAAGGGAAAAATCTTGATTTAAAATCATCAGTCTGTGTGTGGCCTTTATTACATTCTTCATCATGATCTTACCTACTCATTACAGTTGTGAATCCTGAAATTACTTCAGGACCATCACAGGCTCTGCTCACTTCAGTTCTGATAGGCCTTGGAGAAGTGTGCATTCAGCCACCTGACTGAAGAACAGTCAGGCAGGAGAGACTTGGGCAACATGGTCCAACTTAGTGCTAACTGGGTTGTCAATCCTTGTTCTACCTTATGCTTGAGAATGTTTACAAGACGTTGTGACAGGAGCCATCCTAGCTAGACAAGATCCTTCCATAACCCCACATCTTTGATCTCTGTACTCACACCACCTCTGCCGAGATATCTGCACATCACGGTAGATAGCAACTTCTATTTTAAGAAAGGATTTAGCAGAAATCTGAACTATGTGTAAACTTTGCTTTAAAAAAATCAATTCTTGTGAAGAGGAAAAAGCATGCAAGAAAGCTGTACAGATTTTGGGAAATCAATAAAAAGTAATGTGAGGGGCAATGTATGGTGTCTTTCATCTCAGCCGAGGCAGATGGCCTGGGTATGACACCAGCACTGTGGTAGGCACATGCTTGGTGTCAGTAAAGATATATCTCTGGCACCCTTCCCAATGAGGTGAAGCTCTCTTTGAGGTGTAAAATTCTCAGTCAGGAACAGAATCGTATATCCCATGAAGATGCTGCCTTTCTTCCTCTGATCTTTAGTTGATGCCTTGAGCCATTCCACTCCCTGCCATGATCATCTTCTTAAAGAAGAAGTGGGTTTACCTCTGTACTTGACTCTGGTGGGACTGCACCTCAAATCCTGGGTTTAGTTTCTGGCTCTTCATGACAAGAAAGAGAGGTGCTGGAGCATGTCCAAAAACACCTGAAAGGAGGTAGTAGCAAGGTGAGTGTCAGACTCTTCTTCTAAGTAACAAGTGACAGGACGGTAACATATAATAAAAAGACTATGTTTGTTTTAAATGAAGACCTGAGATTACACAATTAATGCAGAATAAGTGAAAGAGTACTCAAGTAGGAGAATTTATAAGGACATGAGATGGAAAACTAAATTCTAGGGAGTTTTTTATTTCCTGAAAGAATTGGAACAAGATTTTGGATTCTCTGTCAAACTTCCTATTTTGTTTTGTTGGTTTTGGATTTGGGTTCACCTGAAAGGAGGTAGTAGCAAAGTGAGTGTCAAACTCTTCTTCTAAGTAACAAGTGACAGGACAGGAGGAAATGGCACCAAGCTGTGCCAGGTGAGGTTTAGGTTAGATGTTAGGAAAGCTTTTGTCATGGAAAGGGTAGTCAGCAATGGAAAAAGGCTGCCAAGGGAAGTGGCAGAGTTGCCATCCCTGGAAATGTGACAGCATGTGGATGTGGCATGAGGGCACATGGTTTAGTGGTGAGCATGGCAGTGCTGGGTAAATGTTGGACTCAATGACGTTAGAGGTGTTTTCCAACCTTAACAATTCTAAGACAATCTAGAAGGATTCTAAGACACGTCCAGTAGGTCATTTCAAATGGGCTGCAGCTCTTACTGTGAGCTGTTTTCCAGAGTTATTTCTGTCCTATCCAGGCCAGCCTTGAGAGTAACACTGTGGTTGTGCTAAGACCAAGAGATGGGCTAACACAACAGGTATGAATGGAGAGAGTGGACACAGAGGAAAGGCTGTGACAGCAACAAAGTTCTCCAGGTGAAGATGAATTCAGGAATGACTTTTTTTCTAGGAGCATGTGGAAGAAATGTGCTGCTGTCTAGGTGTGAAGCACAGTGCCATTTGAAAGATGATGACATCCTCAACCAGTAAGAGTGCTCAACTGGGTTATTTGCTTAATGTTTTGCAGTTTATATGAGTCAATGGGAAGTCTTAGCTATTCTTACCCTTCTCTAACAGTGCTCTTGTTGCTTTTCTTTTGGAATTGAGCAGCCTAGTACAAGACTACATATCCTAGATGAAATCACAGCACTGACTTGTATCAGAGAATTACAACATTCTCTATCTTATTTATTGTTTCTTTACATATGCAGTGTAACATCATGATCATGTTTGACCACAGATGTACACTGAGTTTTCTCCTGTGATAACATGGTGCATTTCTCATCCAGTTAAGTTTTCACTTCTGTGAATAATTTGAATCTTTTTGTTCACATCCAAAGTTGCATTGTTTTGCATTTGAGTTACATTAAATAGCAATTTAATATTCCTAGTGAGAAAATAGATATTTTCTACAGTGTTCAAGGACATAATTTATTATCAGTGTTTATTGTGTTTTTCTTTGATCCTGACTGTCCTGCTCAACTTTATCCCTTTTGACAAACAAGGAAATCTTGAAGGACAGCCTCAATTATGAAAAGAAGTGACTTCTACTTCAAAAGGTGTCTTGGTGAAAATAAAGACAATGATAGTCTAACAATTTATATGGTTGTGCTTCCACACAAAGAGAATTGGTCACTTCATGCAACTTAAAGTAGCTGAACAAGTACTTATGACTACGTGGAATCTAAGACTGAAAACACAACAACCCTGGAGTTGGTATGTTTGTTGACATCTCAGTAGGATATAGAAAATTGATACACAACTGTTTTCAATTAGTCTACAGTCTCCTAACAGGACTGGAGACTTTTCTTGTATCTATCACCAGAACCTACACATTCTGGGAGAAGAAAATTAGCTAACAATCAAAATGTTAAAAATATATATATATGAAAATATATAAACCCTGTATTAAATAGCATGCATCTGACTCAGCTAAGTTTATTTTACAAAGTCTTTTTAATCTCATTTCAGTGACTATTCACCCAAAACAGACAAAATGACACATTCTTCCTTTATATTTTTCTGAGCATATGGAACAGTGGCTTCCTCTCTGAACTCTTAATTTCTGAGCAACACTTGAAGGATGGGAATGGACACACAGTTTACAAACTTGAAAGGAAAGAAGAAAGGTTACTTCCATGAAGTGCTTTACCTCTACATGATCTTAGTAAAGTATGGGTTTCAACCATTTCTTTGAAAGTAATCTCCCTCTTTTTAATTTTTTAAGTTTTTAAAAAATATTTTCTTTCTTCATTATCTAAGCTCTGCAAATATATCTTCAGGATTTTTAAAGTATCTTTTTAATTTTTTTTTTCAGTCATGCTCAACTACATCACAGATTTTTTTTTTAAAATACTGAAATTCATAACTTTCCACAGAACAATTGCCCCAAACAGTCTATAACTCCCTTGCATTTTATCTAACCAGACAGTCTGATTGATTTATCTCTTTTTCAGAACATCTAATTATTTTGAGAATGTACAGCATCTCTACTTGTCAAGTATTAGCTCTCATTTTGGTTTCATTTAACTTCTGGAACTCCTCTAATAATACTTTTAAGTATGTCTTCAATCATATTCAAAAACTTTCTATTTTTGCTCGTTCTTTCTCTGAAATTAAAATTTTACATAGGTGAAAAATCTCTACAGTTTTTACAGATGAATGATTTTTAAAGGGAAAAACATAGTAAAGGCAATTAACTTCAGAATTATGCCATTTGTGAGAGCTAAAATCACAAGCAGGGAATTCAAACTGGTTTTATGAAGAAAAAATGGAAATACATATGAAAAAAGAAAAAGAAAGCAAAAAGAGAAAAGAATAGACTCAGAAATTAGTAAAATGTTTTTCATAATAAATAAGGATCTTATGAATGGTTTAACAAAAAAAAAAGGGTTATAGCAATATATAGCATGATGGGGGAAAATTAGTTATATTCAGAATCATTTCATGAGTGACATTACTATATTTACTTTTGTTAGTTAAGCTTAACTGTTTGAGACATTTGTTCATGAATTTGATGGATAATGCACATTTGTTGAAAGGGATTAGGTGACTGTCTTTAGCTTTTGCTAAGAACCATGTTTGACAATTTCTATTACAATTCCTAAGGGTGTTTTAAAATTTTGAGTCAATACTTAACATGTTTAAGTAAAATTATTCTTGCAAAAGTTCATGTGTTGTAGTGACAATTAAACAGATAAAGATGTACCTGAGCTCTTCTTTCACTCTTGTAGTCCATAAAAGAAGAAGATATGCACCTCTCTTTCTTTTCCCCCAGTCATACACATAGAAATCAAACCAAAAGTATCATGAGAATCAAATTATGCTAAATACAAAAATCAAGCTGGTATTATAAATTATTAAAAATCCATTATGATTTCTGATTTTCTATCAAAACACACAGACATCTAGAAACTTTTTTCCTGGATGTGTAACAGTTAAATTTGATCAAGCTGACTCCTGAGTTATGATTCATTTGATAAAATGCAGAAAACACCTTGCACATGTTGATATCTGAGCTGGTCACCTTTGGGTTTCTCCATAGATACTGCAGAGAAATAGGCACTGGGATGGCAAAATACATCCTTTCCTGAAGCAGGAATCTACATTAGCTTCAACGACTCACACTTTCACAGTGTTTATTTCTCCCCATTGATTTTAACTTAGTCCTCAGTGATGTGTATGGATGCAAACTTTCCACACTGACACTAGAAAAACAATCAAATTAAACTGAATTTAATTTCAGTCTGCCTAATTAAATTATACCCCCAATATAGCCTATTTTAGCCAATATTAGCAATAAAAGCAGAATATACATATTGAAGGTTCATTTCTGTTGTTTTTAATACAGAAGACATTCAGGTACAGCCCAAATAAATTTTAACTGTGGAATATGCAACTTCATTCTTTAGAATTATTACATTACTGAAAGATCAAGTTAAGACTTCAGTGGTGTCAGGCATAATGAGCCAAGGGAAAAAAAAGACATCTTTAAAAAACAAAATGCCACCTGAAAATATGTGTTCTGCCCATGTTGCACTGTTTGTAGGATTTGGGAATTTTTTTGTCTTTTTTTTTTTCCTTTGTGCAATTTTAAAGGAAAGTTGTGTCCAAAGATGATAAAAAAAAACAATGAGCAGGATATTAACCCCAGTGCACCACACAATGCTGTTTTTTAAAAAGTGTACATTGCTTTATTTGTGGTTTGGAGTTTTTTCCATTATTATAAAACATTTTCAGATATGAAAATCTATATAAAAATCAATATGGTCAATATGAAGATCTTTACAAAAATATATGGGGTAATAAACTACAGAATTATTTTGAAAATGAAATTAACTTGTGTATTTTCATTTGTTTAAAATGGCTTTACTTTACAAAACAGAAATTCTTAATTCCTAAAAGTTTATTTTCTCAATATGTAAGTTGTCTGACTTGTAATTCTGTTTGACTGCACAACATTAAATGTACATGTTTTAATATCTAAGAAATATCAAGATTATAGGTAGCCTGACGATTTTTTGTCTTAATCTTGGGAGTTGTGAATCAAATATTTCTGTGACCAAACTGATTATTCTGGCAGATCCCACATAAGATTTTGTGGTGAGTCACACCAATTATTTTTTTGGTATAAAATTTCTAGAATATCTCAGTAGATTGTGAGTCCTAGTTTCATTTTCTAATTTAATTTCAGAATCAGTATTTGAATAGGTATGGAACTTTAATGCCATATATTCTAAAATTTCTGCCTTCAGGTGGGGCAGCAATAACTACAGGTTTTCAGTTTTGCTTCTGCAGTTACCTGTCTCCAGTAAATTCCAGATTTCTGGTACTGTGTCTTTAGGCAGTATACGTTATTCTGCTCAACATATGTAGAAACTAATCTTGGAAAAGATAAGAAGAATAAGACAGGCTGACAAGATATGACAGATATAAAGTAAAAATATTGCATGGTAGGTTTTTTTTTTCCTCAAACTCAGTTGAAATTTTCAGTCTTATTTGTAGGGAATCAACATCAAATAAAATGCTAGCAAAAAACATGTATTATTAAAGTATTGATGAGATGCAAGCTTTAAAAGTTCTTGAAATTCATCCAAAAAAAACTTCTGTATCATATGGTAAAATCCTGTTTGTTTTAAGTGATCTGGTGCTATCCGAAGTTGTTCTAAAGTAAAATCAATTAGAAGCATAGGATGGTGTGAGAGAAGTAACAATACAGCTGTCTAACATTGAACTGTGTTTTTTCTAACAAGCAGTCCTACATCTGGCATGTGAGTAATACAGAGGGATTTCTTTTTTCTGTGATTATTTAACCATTCATTAAAATGGATTTGAAGGCAACTTGAAGTTTGGAGATATGAAATAACTCATGCAAATGCTTATCTTACTGATAGACCTTCACTTTTCAACTTACAGCATAAATAAGCATGATTTGAGGTGTCTGGAAGGCTGGAAACCCACTTGTCAGTAAAGTACAATCCATTATTCAACCCATGGGTAGGGAAATAATGACTGCATCTTGAACAGTCATCAGTCTCCATAGGATCAATGCTTCTTTTTATGGGAAGGTACACATCTTTCTCCTGTCATCACATAACTGCTCAGGCTCTGGTGCCTGTATGTCATGACCCTGCCTGTATTTCAGAGTGGCAAGCATGAATGTTGTTTTTGGGAAGTGCCCATCAAATTGGAATTCATAGAGGAGAAAGAGGAAAAGAGGAAAAAAAAAATAGGAAAGGAAAAAAATAATAGGAGGTGAGACAAAGCTGAATTTCATATTCCAAAACTATTCCCCTGAGAAATGAGAATTCAGAAGGTATTCACAATGATTCAACCCAACACTGACTCTCTGTTAAGCTTGTCTAACACTCATGGAAGAATGCTCTTCGGTATAAATTGCTTTTGAAAGGAGCCAGTGGCCTTGTTTGTTGGGGTGATAGGTCATAGAGGAGATTTTCAAATACTTGTAATTGTCTGTGATATCATACCATATGTTGAACTGGTCTTAGTGGCTTTGAAAGGCCCACATGGCTTTATTTGCACCTATACAAAAGAATAGAATAGAAAAGAATATTGCTAAAATATGTAATAGAAACACAGTAGAAGAATAATAATACTAATCAAAACAGGGCAATGAATAATTTCAATAAGAATTTGAGAATCATCATTTTTTTTTCTAATATTAGGATTTCTGAATTTGACTCAGTGGAAAGGGTTATTACCTATCTCTAGTAAGAATCCAAAATGTGGTTTCAAATCCCAGGAGAAATAACTAATTTCCTGAATCCTAAAATTCTTCTAGGCTTGACATTTTCAACAAGACACCTGTTCGCAGGCTTGAGACTTCCATTTTAATCTTCACCAAGAAAATGTCTCTTAATTCAGGAGTCACTAGCTGCTACTCAGCAGTTTTGATAAGCCTAATGCCCCCCTCAGAGGAAAGCCCACTCCTCATGGACATAGTCTTAACCATTTTAATCCTGATTATTATCCAAGCAGCCTTTAAATAATGACCTTTGAAGTGACACTTCTCAAAAAAAGCTGCTAGGCTTTCTTTCTTTTTTTTTTTTTTTTTCAAAAGCAGACCTCACACAAACTGTGACAATTCATTCTTTTCTTTGGAGCTACTTGGCCCCATTATTTCTCCAGCTTCAGCACAATGAAAACAACTTACGTGAGCTGTCAAGGCTTATCTTTCGAATAACTCCTAAATACTTCAGCACAGAAAGTAAAACATGGTGACTAATACTCTAACATCTGTTGCACATTGTCATGCATCCTGCTGTTGCCAACCAGCTAAAATGGCAGCACATTTTACAGCCAGATGTAAGATCAAGATTTCATCTGCTTCTTCACTGTAATTCTAGGAAGTCTAAGCTCCTACATCACATATACTCTATAAGATAAGGCTAAGAATCAAAAATTTTCTCTCTGGAGAAGATATGATGTGTACTTTGTCAAGTGCAGAGTGGATGCCCTGCTCGGAGCTTCTCTTATCTAATTGAACATTCAGTTATACAAGCATTTACTAACAATAAATGAATGAAGAGAATGCCTCAAGATGTTCCTACTTTGATGGATTATAAAGTAGAGGAAAAAAGAAGAAAAATCAACCATCATATTTGTTTGGTCTGATGAAATCAGCTTCTTGGAAGGATTTCTACAGCTAATAAGATATGTGATTTTGAGCACACCATACGACGCTCCCCCAACACCAAGCATTTCATGAAATAAAATGGTTTTCTTGAGAATAAGATCACAGCTGGCCCTGTTGTCTCAGACCAATTCTTTATGCTTGAGTTTTGCACATACTATCCCTTGTCAGTGGAAACTTTGTATGGCAGTTTCTAAAAAAGCCAGCAAAGACATTCTGGCTTAAGTGAAACTTAAAGAACATATTCTATTATATTCTACTCTAGTCTATTCTATAGTGGACCAGATGTTTCCTACTTTATGAAAGTTCTTCCAGTACTTGTTTGCCCTATCAGTAATGATGAGACAATTTCTGAGAGTCAGTCTAGCTGCAGTTCAAATAATTTGGAGGAAGAAACTAATGAAAATGTCCTAAAATACATATGCACAACACCAGGAAGTACACAGAAATCTTCAGGTACCTAAGCTAAGGAGAGCTGCCTAGTGGCACTTACAAATATTTAAGTGATTAAAAGAAATAATTCTCCTTGTATAGCAGTACATACTAAGTGAATAAACTACTTGCCTGCTTAGACCCTTTCCATAAATCCTGGGATGTATAAATCTAAATATTATATTATAATTTATTGACATGTGCCTAATAAAGCTGAATTGCCATACAGGTTCAGAGAAGACACACAAAATGTGTCTTCCAGTCATGAGTTATTTTGTAGACAATTTTATGAGGAAACCTTAAATTTCCTTTTACTACAGCCATCCTTTCTGGTCACTCTCTTTGGAAGTCTAGATAATTCACTTCATTTTAAATGACTGTAGGATTCCTATTTTCGTTTTATCTTAAAAATACTCTTATTTATTATGATTTTTCTTTCTTTGATCTTAATTTTTATTTAATATTTTTTTAATTTGTCCATAGATTTCTTTACATGGCAGAAACACACTGGTTGGTTTTTAATTTTAATATTTTAAAGAATACCTGCCTTTAGACATACTATCTTANTGTTTTTTTTTTTAATTTGTCCATAGATTTCTTTACATGGCAGAAACACACTGGTTGGTTTTTAATTTTAATATTTTAAAGAATACCTGCCTTTAGACATACTATCTTATATTAGGATTCCATCGATCTTCTAAGTTAGATCAGGTCAGGATGGATTAATACTTGGAGCAGACACCTCCAAGGAATATCTAGGCCTCTTAGAAAATCTAAATCCATGTACAACACAGTACTAGAGGGCAATGTAGGGCTAAAAGTGTTATCTTTAATACACATTAAAACTGATGACTTGACATTTGTAAAATCATCTTACAGAAATTATATAGATTTTTCATGCCTCACTTTTATGCATTGCACTGAGAATCTTAAAACTTTTTTAAGACTTGGGCAGACAAAATATGGTATTTCCTGTTGGGGCTGTGGTCAGTTCACCACATGTCATCTCTGCCTGCTCAGGGGAAAGACTGCAGGGGGATCTTTGCTTCAATGCCTGGAGCACCTCCTCTCCCTCCTGCCTCACTGGCTTGGTGTCTGCAGGGCTGTTTCTCTCATATTCTTACTTCTCTCTCTTGCTGCAACTGCAAAGGGATTTTTTGCCACTTCTCAAATCTGTTATCCCAGAGGCCCTATTGCTGACAGGCTCAGCCTTAGCCAGTGGCAGATCCATCTTGGAGCCAGCTGGCATTGGTTTTATCAGCCATTGGGGAAGCTTCTAGAAGCTTCTGCAGACTCCACCCTGTAGCCCCCCTCCTATTACCAAAACCTTGTCACCAAATACAAAATCTCTTCTCTAATGTCAAATAAGTAGTAACTGACATTTGAGTACCCTAGGGTTTGCTTTTGTGATAAAATCAAAATTACAGAATTCATCTTAAGCTAGGACAGAAACTAGCTCTTCTGTTTTTTACTGATTACTGTTGATCTTGCTTGCAGCTAGCCTAAACTGATTTGACACATGGATTATCCCTACTTAAGCTGTGAACACAGAGACTGGCCCAAGTTATGACTTTTTGGTACAGTTTCAGCACAAACTCATCTTTAACTGAGAAGAAATATAAATGGTTGACCTATTCTAAGATTCTCTGTCATGCAAGATTTTTCCTGTCTTAAATGCTTAATGAGAGGGCATGCCAAAAGCCTCTAAAAGCAGATTCTTCTTCAGAGTACCATTTACACCTCCTAGACACTGCTATGAAAGTTCATGTGGGTTTATTTTCATGGAAAGCAGTGTGCACACTGTTGAAATATGGATTCAGTAAGCTAACTAGTGCCCATTAAATGGGAATAGGGCGTAACAACAACATCCAACTTCTCTGAATTGAGTCCAAATGAGACACTCTATGTCAATAATTCAGAATTCATCCTGTGTAACTTAAAATTCAATTTATGTAGCTACCCTCCCCCAGTACACTGTAAGAATTAGGCTGAAGACTGAGATTCATAGAAATCAGCTACCAGAACTGTGAACTGCCTAAGTTTACTTGTTAGAGGCTCACTGTCCCTCCAAAGTCCCATGTTTTGATCCTTGATGGTACAGAATTTGAAATTCCTAGCCCCTCAAATCCTACCCTAGAGTTACATGAATCCACTCTTACACAACACACAGCCAAGAACAGAGCTTCAAACTTGTTTATACACCAGACTGGTATCTCAATTACCACAGAATAGTAATGCTGCCTTTTGCAGATCACTGTATATTTAGTTAATTATTTTTAAACAGTTAAAAAAAAAAAAGTCCTACCTCAGAACATGTTGGCTCCTATCATATAAAGATGCTGTTTTGAGTGAGCCTTTCCATAAGAACAGGCACATAGATTTCTTAATTGAGGTCTGTTACAGAGCTACTCTATCCTAGGCAACAGTATGCTGGAATCTTGCCCCTTGCATTTTAGACAAGGCCTAACTTACTGTTATGTTCTGACAATGTCAATGGATTCAATATTTGTAGGTGAGATCAGGTAAATTCTGATGGAATTTTCAAATTAATCGAGTGTAAAATACTTCAGGGCTGCCAAGGGTGGGTACATATAGAAAAAAGCAAACAGAGGTACCTAGGAGGAGGGTAACTTTGGGATGGAGATGTGTGTTAGTATTAAAATTAGATTATAATGAACCAAGTTCATCTGAAGAAAATGATTTTGCCACAGTTGGCTCAGCAGCCTGACATCTATCTCCTTTCAGTGTCAGGTGCGATGTGGCTCCTTAGCTGCAAAGTGCCATCGAGTTCTCCTCCCTGAAAGACTGCAGTGGAGCCTGGCTGAGATGTCTCCACACTGCTCCACCCTCCCTTCTGTCCCACTCAGCAGGTGCTTACTGTTGTCTGGGGAATCATTGTGGACCATGCCAGCTGTGTTCCATCCAGGGAACAGAAGCTGTATTTCACCCCCTAATTTCCATATCATTATAACCTGTTAGGATGTGAATAGAACTTCTCCCTAGCCATTTTTCCACATATGGATCAGGCTTCACTTCTTCTTTATCTAAAATTTGTATCTCAATCCATAAGGCTTTTTTGTCCCTGATGCTTCTGTTACTGTGTTTTCTCCCTTTCAGTCATGGGTGCTTTTCCATGCCAAAGGGAGGGCTTTAGAAGCTTGCTGGCTGTGCTATCCAGCCTCATGCCAACATGACCCAGAATGTCAGGTATTCTGGGACAAAGAGAGAGGAAAATAGACTGCTCCAGAGCGGCTCCATATCCATACCTGAACTGCATCCAGCCCTATTGTCAACAGCATGAATATTTTATATTTTCAGTCCTTACCACATTTTTATGTGATTTTTTAATTAGTACTTATCTTTGTGTACCTTTTCATTCTTTTTTTAGGCGTGAACTGATCATGGGCAGCTGCATAAGTGAAATAAAGGCAGGTCATGAGGACTGTGACACAGTGAATCAATGTTTATCTCTAAAAATGCCTAGAGCCACATAATTTGACTTCAACATTTTCTGTGCTCTACAGTGAATATACTATCACTAGTCATCTTTTCTGTGCAATGTTAGTACCAATCACTCTGGTGAAAAGAATACAAGAGAATTATTACACCTGAATTCCCTTTAACCAATTGCTTGCTGAACCAAACTAGCTTGTCTTCTACACCATCCCAAAGAATTGCTGTTTAAATCAATAAGGTAAGAGCAATAATTTCTTCAGACAGCATTCTATTAGCTCTCCTGGAAGATTATGATTCCTTAGACTTCTTTTTCAAGCAAAAAGAGATTAACGCTATCAAGATAGTAATGACAAAATATGCATAAAGCAAACTTACTTTAGTAACTTATTGTCTATGGGTGAAAGAAATCAAGATTTATTTTTCATAGAAATATAGAATGGTTTGGATTGGAAGGGACATTAAAAACCATCTACTTCCAGACTCCCTGGCAAGGACACCTTTCACTAGACCTGGCTGCTCAAAGCCTCATCCAGCCTGGCCTTGAACACTTCCAGGGAGGGGAAATACACAGCTTCTCTGGGCAACCTGTTTCAGTTCCTCACTACCTTCATATGAAGAATTTCTTCCTAATATCTAGTCTAAATCTACCCTGTCTCAGATTAAAGCCATTCTCTATGTGCCCTGGCACAAAGCCCCTCTCCAGCTCCCTTGTCAGCCCCCATTAGGCACTGGAAGCCTGCTCTCAGGTATTACCAGAACTTTCTCTTCTCTGGACTGAACAACCCCATCTCTCTCAGCCTGTCCTCATAGAAGAGATGCTGCAGACCTCTACATCTCGAAGTGTGGATATGATTCCAATTAGTGAGAAGTTCTTTGGTTTAATTTTTTTTATTTTATTTTAAAGCCTTCAGGATGCAATCATTATTAACAAATAAACTGGAATATTCTTAGTGCTTAGCAGCTGAATGGTTCAGTTCAGCTGTGATGGGATGTATCTGTCAAGTGAACTTGTCTCTTATCTCTAAGCATATGAAAGAAACTGCTAGGAAATGTATTTCAAAACTGAGGAAAGAGTAAAATACTTATTTTCAGGCCATCTAGACCTTGCCTAGAGCATTGTTCCTACAATATTAAGTCATAATGTGATTTATTGGGATAACTGCAATGAGCAATTGTTATGTCTCAGCCTCAGATTTAAAGAAGTTTTGCATGCAGAAGATGTATTCATGGCCTTCTGTGGCTCATTTCCCTGTCCCTGGCAAGAAGATATAAAAATTCCTTAGTTTAAGACTATGTGAGTCCTAGGTTAGACTTGCCTAGGAACTGCTGTGCTTTGCTATTCTTTAATCTCACACATAAACAAACACAAAAAGCAAACCAATTTATTTTATTTCCTTGAAAAATTATCTTCATACTTTTAGCTATCAAGAAGCTTAAACCTGAGCAAGTAAAAGTAGTTATTTCTAGTAAAAGATTTTTTATTATAGAAAGTTTAAAAATTAATTCCACCAAATTTTACCCTATATAAATATAAAGCAATTCCTATTGGAAACATACTGTAAATCATTTTTTTGACTGTTACTGATAATTTATCAGCAGGTCTTAAGTGAAGAATTGAGACTTCCAATTGCAGAAAAAAAATATTATTATGGATATTTTTCAGAAGCAGAACTTAAAATTCTCTTTTCACAAGCTTCCATAACAGAAAAATCTCATCCAGCTCTAAAGTAAGAGAGTAATTTTCCACTATTAAACACATAACTAATATTTTGGGAGGGAACACAATGCTGGTCTTTCAATGAGATATTTATTTAATATCACTAATCTACAGGATCACCATGTCTAAATTAAAGCTAAGAGACTGACTAGTCTCTGAAAGTTCTTTAGGGACTCCAAGTCAATGACAGTAATGCTAGGCATTAGTATAGCACAAGCTGTTGAGATACCTTATAAATGTTAATTATGCCTCAGAATAACCCTTGTATCTATAAATAAGCTATGTAACACATTCACTATTTAAAAGTCAACAACATCTACTTTTTTTCAGGTACTGTATTTCTAGAGAGAAGACTGCAAGAGGGGAAGAAAAGATGTCATGTAAAAAAGCTTTTAAGTTCCACAAATCATGCTTTCTTCAGAGAAATTAGTATTGGTTTTGGTGGTTTTCTACTTCCACATTTGTCTTTTAAAAAATTAGAAAGAAAAACAAAGTTAAGAAAAGGTAGAGGAAATAAAGTCCTAATGGAACAAAGAAAATAGAAAAGAAAACAATATTTCCCATAGATATGAAGAAATTTATGTAATTTACAGAAATTTTTTATATTTTGAAGGGTGAAGTAATTTGAAGGATGGTAAGTACTGCATCCAGCTGTGGGATCCCCAGCACAGGAAGGACATTGACTTATTGGACCAAGTCCAAAGGAGGGTCACAAAAACCCCCTATTAGGGGGATGGAGTACAACTTCTGTGAGGAAAAACTAGGAGAACTGGAATTGTTCATCTGGGAGAAAAGATGTTTTTGGGTTGACCTTTTTTTGGCTTTCCAGTCCTTTCAGGGAGCCTACAAGAAAGATGGAGAGAGACTATTTACAAGGACATGTAGTGAGAGGACAAGGAAAATGGCTTCAACCTGAAAGACTATAGGTTTAGGTTAGATATTAGGAAGAAATTCTTTACTGTGAGAGAAATGAGGCACTGGAACTGGATGCCCAGAAAGGTTTGTGGAAGTCTTTAAGGCCAGATTGGATGGGGCTCTGAGCAACCAGGTCTAGTGGAAGATGTCCCTGTCCATATCATCAGGGGTGTTGGAACTAGATGATATTGAAGATTCCTTCTGATGTAGGCCAATAATTCTATATTTCTATAATTCTATGATAAACATAATTTTTAAAATAAAAAAGTGGTGAAAGCATGTGTAAAATTTTTCTGTTTTCTAGTTAACTCTATTTGAGGTACTAGCATTTATGAGGCTCTACTACACACTAACCTATCAAATTAGTGTTTTTCTAATAAAAATACTGTTGGCTGAGCTTCTCAAAAAGGGAGACCAGAAGCTGGATTGCCAAAGAGACCTGAATGCAGGGCCAGTCTTTCACCTACCTATTCACTGGACTATTCTCTTCTCCATGGTCTTTTTGATTGAAAAAGAAAAAACAAACAAAAAAAACCCAAAACAAACAAAACAAAAAAACCCCCAAACCAACAAACAAACAAAAACAGCAAAAAAAAACCCCACCACCAACTAGGAATTTATTTCAAGATGAGTGCCTAATTTTATGACATTTTCCAGTCTTGTCCCATGAAAGACTGAGGTGGATAGTTCTTTATTTATGAACCAGACTGGGTTATAAAATAAGTATTGCTAGTTTCCCCTCACATTAGCATTCATTTCATGATTTTTATTTTTTTCTCTGATAGAAGAAACTGCCTACACCCCTGTTCACCATGGCAACTGAAGAATCTAGCAGCAGGCTCAGGGTAGGAAAAACATAAGGAAAAAAAAAAAAAACCAACTCGAAAATATCCCCTGATACTAAAATTGATTTTGTTTTCACAGCAACACACTATAACTTGCAAGAGAAAGAGAGCTGTCTACCTGTATTTCAGATGGAATCACCCAGCATGGGAGGAGTACAACTAGTGTGTCTGTTTGCATGTTACACTGGAGTATGTTAAGGGTAGGAGGCACTTATTTCCAAAGCATGTTTTGACTGCTGAGGGAGGATGAGATAGTGACAATGACATGTTAGTGGCTGTTTCTGTGGAAGGGAAGACACTCATGTGTACTGGATGGAAATCACAGCAATTCTGTTTGAAAAGTTTTCCTTCTGTTCCTGAGTTAGTGCAGTGCACATAACTGTTGACTAATATTTGGGCATGTCTAAGCACCCAGAAAGAGTGAAGCAAGGTCTTTCAACCACTGTCAGAATGAAAACAGACACTGATGTTTTCTAACAGCATAGTCAAATGCTATACAAGAATATCAGCCTCAGAGGTTATTGCTACTTAAATAAACAAAGAATAGGAATTTATGGAAGTAACTTCACAGAGATTACTAAAAAAAAGGCATTTCAAAAATTGCATGGACACAAAAAATTAACAACTAAAATTATATTAAATTATATTGTTATTTTCTAATCAGGAAAACATTAGAAATGAGAAAGGAATAAACAAAATTATAACATCTCACTTTATTAAAGAGAAAGGAGAACCTATCAACATTAGCAAATAAAAATAACAATAAAGAGTTTTCTTGGTGTCTATAAGAGAATGATTTGATTCATATGATTAAGGAAAACAGTCTCACATACATTCATCTAGTAGCAGTAAACAAGCTTATTGGAAGTTTTCTTACATAAGCCTGCTTAAAAAGTCTATTTTTTCTTAATGAAAGGACAATAGGTAAAAAAGCCCCCTTGCTTGTGATCAGTTGCAAATTACTTGAAACTGAATTAAAAAAAAATAACGAATAAATATCATTTTCCACCATATATTAAAGGCAAAGTATTCCATATAATAAAAAGAGAGCTCTTAACATAAATGTTTCTGTGTGGAGGCCAAAGCTCACAAGTTCTGTGCCTACTATACCCACAGAATTACCATGTTTCCCTCCAAACACAGCCTTTACACATCCCTCTTGAGGAAGCAAAGTGCTGGTTGCCCAGCTCTAGACCAGCACACAAGAGTCACAGACAGGAGATGCAATTAAATCTAGGAGCTGAGATGCTCACCTGTGTCTACAATGCAGATGAGAGTTGTTAAAAACCTGGTGGTCATGGTTTTCTATTGCACAGAAATTGGAATAGGAGGTTATCAGGTTTGATAAGCCACATGGCAATGTGCACATGTTCAGAAAAAATGGGATGAATTCTTGTATGTTTTTGACAACATTCAGCTTACTGTATTTTAATTTCATAAGTTAGCTTTCTGTTGCTATTTATTTTTTTATTATTTGAGTTATCGTCTCTCATTGAACGTAGGTTGCAGGAGAATGAAGGACAGGATCAACAAAATGCAGAAACCAGATCTAATATTACAGGAAATGGAGCCAGAGTTGAAGAAAATCAAAGTCAAATAAGACTAAAACAGTGGAATGGAAAGTTGTGTATTGATAAGGAAGGATAACAGTGAAAATAATGAGGTAACATTGTAAATTAACGATATGAAATATTGGTTAAAAAACAAAATTTTTTTTAATGGAATACTTAAAACCACTTGGGGAATGAGTGGCCTAGAATTTATCTTCAGGCAGTTTTAGAAAAATGTTCTATACCTCCATGCAAATTCTGCTGTAATTAGAAGTCCTGAGAGACAAAGGTACTTGCTAGTCCTCAGATGTACAACCAGCTTGGAATACCAAGATAAAAAACATTCAGCTAGCTAGAGTTTGCATTTAAAGCAGTGGGAAAAATGTAGAAATGCTCCAGAAATAGTGCAAGAAAATCAGCTGCAGAAAGGCAACATAAGTTTGCCAAGATACAAGGGATAACTGGAAAAAGGGCTCATCAAAAAAGTGCAAGAATGAAGACAGACATGCCAAAAACTGAAAGACTAAAGTTATTTTATTTATGCAAATAGAAGAAGAACAATGTGTAAATGGATCCCTCTCTGCAATTATCTTCATGTTCCTGACATTAAAGATAAACAGTGTATAGCACTAAAACTAAAGTAATCATTTGCACCTGTGTTCAAGAAGCCAGGCTGTGGACTTGGGGCTTGTGTCAGCATCGAAAATATTGAAATCTCTGAACTGTTCATGAAACAACCTTTCCCAATTTAGCAAGGGCTTGAAACAGATTATTTACTCTTATGTATGCCCAACCTATCTTTTCCTTTCACTTAATGTTTTCAGTTTCTTTTAAAGATAACTTAGTCATGGGAAGATGATTGCATATCTCCTCAAATTAGTTTTGTAAATACTAATGAAGCACTTAAGTGGAAGCACTTCTCCATTTTCCAAAGGTACTGCTGAGTAATGAGTGGTGCCACTAAGGTTTTAAGCATGCATACTTGCCAAGGAAAAACTGGGCTTTTATGTTATGATTTTCCTTATTAGTTACCTAAGAAATACTGCTCTCATATTCAGTTGCACTGTATTTGTACTTTGACAAAAAGAAACAATTCTATTTCTTATAATTAGATCCTTGTCAGAAGTGTAGCAATAAGAACCTTGGATAAACTCTCTGGTTTGATGTTCTAGGATGAGTAATGCAAAATATGAAGATTCTATATCCTTAATTTCCATTCATCTGCAAGTACTTTCAACCACTTCAACTTACTATTTTAATTCACTTTTTAAAAAAAAATGATATTAATTTTTCTGGATCAAGATTGAATTTGGCATTCAAAATGAGGTGGGGGGAAGCATATAGAAATATAGAGCCAAACTACCAAAGGAGTAGAATTTTATTTGGGAAAATTTCATGAAAATTTGCCCCTAAAAGAAAGAAAAATATTTGCTGGAAATTTACATTCCTGCTAACCCTCTTTCATTATGCAAAATGACATCTCCAAATGCCTCAGGCAGGTATTTCTAATAAAAACCAAAAGAAAAAGTGATAAAGAAATTTAAATCTAATAACATGCTTTTGTACAATATTTATAAGTGATCAGCAGTGTATTAAGCTGTAGAGAATACTCATCACAGTCTCTCTGTCTTGTTATGTTCTCTCATGCAGAACTACCTAACCCAAGGCTAGATGGCTCTGGAATCTGAAAGCAGGTTTCTGAGCATTAGACAGTGCACCTATTATCATCAACAGCTTCGGTGTGTGAGTGTGCATATGCACTAAATTAGGCAAGGCATTATCAACAAGTTTCCTTATTTATAGATGCACTTTTCCTCCTGGTGTTAATTTTTATTTGTTTTTAATGAATGGTACAAAAGAAGACAACTTTAGTACACATGAAAAAAAGAGTGTGAGTCAATCCTTTCATGGCATGAATAAGAGCAACTACACTGAGAAACAGCACCTGCTGAGAATCTACTCAAAAACATCACTGTTTTCATTCATAACAATGTGATATTTCAAAACCTTCATCCCAAATCCAGTACCTAGACTACTTAAATCCACTCTGGTAATATTCTTCCTTGTGTCATAGAGAAATCACATTTCATGAAGACAGATTATTTCAGGATAGTACCTTTCTTAAAGAAGAAAAGCAGAGCAGCAGTTCTAGTTTCAAGACCACCAAACCAGCTGACATTTAAAAAAAAACAACAAAAAAAACCCCAAAACAACAAACAAACAAACAAAAAAACCTTGAGTTTAAAGAAATGTCAGCTGCATTTAAGAAGAATATTCTGAGCTTTTGGAAAGGAAAACACGAATTTAAACTGCTGATTGTTTTACTTTTACATTTTTTGGACATGGCTCATTCATAGTCACTGGTCATAAATTAAGGTATTTTTAAAAGTTCAAACTTTATTTTGAAGTTTTTTTAGTTTCTTCTTATAGCCCAAATTTCCAAAAGTGGATTTGCAGAAGGCATTTTATGTTAGTGTGGAGTTGCTATTGGAAAACATTAAATTTTGATTTTATTGCTATAAATCTATCCTGTGCTATGTTGAGTTTTTGTTTGCCAAGAAGCCAAGGACATAACAAACATATTTTAGCCGGAGAAGTCCAGCAAAAGTGCACATCAGGTGTCTGACAGTACACCAGAAATGACAGAAAGGTGTCACCCTCAGCAATCATCAGCCATTGTCGAGAATAGGATTATGCCTCACCTTTGGAACTGTTCAACAAATTTAGTGAATATCCTGTAAAAACTTTGGCCTGGAGTACTTCAAGTAGCTAGAGATGGTACTGACATATGGGCAGCATCTGATGAAGTTATTTCCAGAAAATCTGAAAGGATATTTTGGAATCATGGCTGCTAGAAAATATGCTTGATACCTAAGAGATCTCTCAGAAAAACAAAAGAGATTTAGTGGAAATATGAATTAACCATTTCTTTATAGCTCCTGAACATTACTAATTTCCATTTTTATTCCTTTTCTTTCACCTAAACTGTTTTCTGGCGTTCTAGCAGAATGATTTTCTTAGTTATCCTATTGCTTATCACAAGCAAAGAGGAAGTGGAGCTCTATTTAGAGGAAAACACTAACAACTGAAATATTTGAAAAGAATTTGGGAGTAGGGGGATCCCTGCATGATAGTTTGCTCTGGTGAAACACTAAAATTTGAGATAATTAGAATTATATCTGGTGAAAGAGGAAACTCAAAAGGAAGGGTACCAACCTCTCACAGCCCTGAGAACAGCACCATGCTTACCTCTTGCTGCCCAACTTCCATCAGTGTCTTCTTTCTCTCTGTCTTCATCCCAGGACTCCATTTCAGCCCATCCCAGGCCAACATTCCCTGCCCCACTGATTTTCTCAGGGTGCCAATCTCCAGCTCTCCAGTCCCTGCTAACCCTGACTTGTTCACTGCACTTCTCAGGCTGACCTTGGACTTGATTGACCTTTTCACCTTCTCTGTCCAAGGAACATCTTATTACCCCAAGGCTGGACCTGTGAGGGATAAGAAAGCAAGCCTCCCACTGAATCCTCCCTGACAATAACCAGGAAATGTACACTGAGGGGTACCATGCAATATCAAGGAACTAGCTCTACAGCTGGGATACTGCAAGCAAGGCTTAAGGGAGGAGCATGAAAGGAGAAAGAGAGAAAACAAGTGAGAAACAAATCCATTTTCATCTTTGCTCTCATACTTTTACTGTACTGCTGTTGGTACTGATTCAAGCTTGAATAGCTTCAGAGACATTTCATCTAGAAAGATTTGTTTGTGGTTTGTAATTGCTCTTCATAGAGAACAGTTAAATCAAATAACTATTTTACAAGCTAAAATACTCCTTAAGATCACAGGCCTATAAAAAAAAGATGAGAACTAACCTTATGGAAAAGGAGAGAAGTCTGCAGAAGCAGACTGAGGTTTGGAGTATTTGTTTTAGGTTTTTTGACCAATGAAGAACCAGAAGAGATTGTGTGCTGAGCAAGATTTATACACAATTGCTTCTATGTACAGCAAAATCTGAGGAGCCTGGGGAGAATGCGGCATAATTCTGCCTCTGTATAAAGAGTAGCTGAATCAATGCAACATTTTGTTTAAATAGTTCATAATTATTTTTTCCTAACCAAAAAACTCATTACTTTTTCTCTCCAGACAAAGCTGTTTTGCCAAACAATGCGAAATATGAACACAGACAGGGCCAGGAGTAAGTGGCTTTCTTCTGTGAAATTGTGATGTGACAGAGCACTAAACCTAGTCAAGCACTTTCTGTGGCCATCATCGAGTCCATCACCTTCTCCAGCTTTTCTTGAGCTAAAGACACAGCCATTTCAGTGGGAGTGGAGGAAACAATATATTTAGCATAATTTGGTGGGCTGGGAAACAAAAGGGTGCTAATTCATCCTCTTTTACTAAAGGAGATTTATCACAGGATTTTCTCATTCCTTGATGGACAGGATAGTATGCAGAGACAGATCTTCAATCAGATCCAGCTGTCAGCTGTCACCTTGTAGAAACTTTTGGGCAGCAAATAACACACTGAAAATAGCAGTTTTCCTCACCTGCGTTTGGAAGTACTGTGATCCAGGTATTCAGGTATGTCAGTCTCACAGTCTCCTTCTGAACTGGCAAACTAAACTAAATTAATCAAAACTTTAATTATTCTCTGGTTTTCTTGGAGCAAAAACTGGGTGTTTTTAAAGTTTGAGGTTTTCTCAATAATGATTGATTTTCTCTCTTAAGAAGGCACAGTAAGTAAAAGAAATGGTCAATGAAACCTTTTTCTTCTGGAGTTGACCCAGTTGATATCACTGTTTGAAGCTCAAACTTGGACAGCAATGTTTCATAATTTCAGCAGAGATTTGGTGCAATAGGTACTGAATTTTAACAGCCTTAGGCAAAAATTCTGATTTTATTTAAATCTCTGCATAAGGTCTAGGGCTTGTTTGGCTTTTTTAAATTCATCTGAAAATAATTTCATAAATTCTTTATATTTTGAAAGATGGAAGTGAAAAATTTGTATGCCTAGAATTTAAAAAGAGCTTTCATAAAATTGAACAATTTTCAGCAAGTATGTTTCTAAACTTCAAAAAGGAGAATCAAAGCACAAATCTTCCAGTCTTATAGACACTTCTGAGATTCACCTTGCATGAAGACAAAGATCTTCAGGGGGATAATTAAGTAAAAAAAAAAAAAAAAGAAATGTCAGTATATGTTGGGTATTACAAGGAACAGTGCATTCTCTTCGGCTGAAAAACAACATGTCCAAAATCAATAATATGAGTTCTTTGCCATGTTGTTTTGGGCTTTAAAACATATTGCAGTCTCCTAATATTTTTCATTATTTGGAAAATCTACATTTATATTTCCTTACATGCAGGTAAGATATTCTCTCTATAAATAGTGGCAGATATTCATAGACATGATAATGATGAATGCACACATACACCCACATAAACTCTCTATTGCTTTTTAAATTTTTCTGTGTTTTACATAAGGTAAGATACAGAGCAGGTTAAGTGCCACAGTGAAGTTTCCACACATACAGCACAGCCTGAGGTACCTTTTTTCTTTGGGTTTTGTTCATTCTCTCTATAGGTCTTATATTTTCAGCAAGTGCCATATGGACAAAGCAGTTCCTGGTAAAATTCTGGACAACAATTAACATAAGCACAGCAGGAGATTCCAACTGTTGACCCCTAAAAGGTGGTTAATCAACAACATATGGGTTTATTTATCCCAGCAAGCCCTTTTAATTAACAGTTCTGGAAAGTGAACTTTTTAATGAGCACTTTGTTATAATCTATTGAGAAAATTCTAAATAGTGCAAATGAAACTCCAGCTTGAAAGAAAATGACATTGTTTATTAGAAAAAAAAAAAAAATCTGTCAAGAAGTCAACATGTGAGAAACTGTAATGCTAACCTCAAGCAATGCTAGATTAACAATGTTTGTGCCTGGAATCAGATCTGAATTTATAAGAAAATCTCTCAAATGCAGAAAGTTGAATTTTGTATTTAAACTCATCTTAAAAAAAAAATGCACATTGTAACATTTATGTTTAGAATAAAAAATGTCAGTAGGACAGGAGCCTGGTTTGACCCCACCCTCTGAATATACAATAACATTTACTTTCAAGCTGACAGAAGAAGAAATTTGATGATAGGTAGGTTGAAAGGAAGAGAGGATAAAAAATAAACAGTAATGCCAAACTGGAAAGGAGAAGCAAACCCTAACAAGTGGGGACACAGCACAGAACAAGTAAACATAAGAAAATTAACAAACATTAATAATACCTCTTTATTAATGCAATGCTAATTATTTAAGGTAAGCCTGAGATAAACCAGAAAGCCTTAAGGTATATAAAAGATATTAAAGATAAATTATTTAAGGAAAAAAGTAAACCAAATTTTCACTTGGTGTAAATTGAGACTAACAAAAAAACTGATTTATATGTGTCTTGAAAACATAATCAGGTTCTTTATATTAAAGAAATTGAGACAACAAACCAGAGAGCCTTTTCTTTATCATTGATCAACTAAAAAAGAAAAATGTCTTTGATTGTATTTCATCTGCTTATAAAACCTCCTGCTGAGCTTCCTGTAACTTATGTCCCAATGATGAATGCACTGGGATGTCTTAAGGCATTCAAACACTTCTAATTAAGAAGCCATGCAACCTGAAACAACTGCTGAGTACCTTGGAGTATACTCATTCTTCACCTCTGAGCACTGGATTCTACCCTTTGTTTAAAGTAACTGCTACACCAGGAGGACTATTTCATATACACTTAATCATCAGCAAAAATTTATCTGTCCTAGGAGGCAGAAACATAGAAGCATTTTATTATTTTACAGCATTTTGTGCTAAATTAAAGGCATTTTTCCTCTCAGACAGTTATTTTTTCAATACTAAAAGTATTGGAGTCTCCTTAGCTGAGATCTCTGATTGCCTACAGTAAAATGGAAGAATGCAGATTTTAAGTATTGTGAACATCAACCATTTTATAGGGCAATTGTAACTATAGCTACAACCTTCTAAAAACGTTTGCCAAAGACTCTGTTAGTCAGCTGAGATTCCACTAAATGAGTTGTTACATTTGTCTTCAAAACAAAACTGAAAAGATTTTTGCTTCATCATTGGCTTACTTTGCCACATAAGAAATAAGAGAAAATAACCCAAATTGGTAATCATTACCTATCCTGTATTATGTGCTAGCAAGGACCAAGAAAGCAACCACAAGATGAGGATTCAGATAGAAGAAGTAAAGATGGCACTCTCATAAGGAACCATAGGAGACTGTTGTCTCCTGCTCTGTGGAATGCCATACAAAACCTGCTCAGAGCAGCAAGTTTTTAGACTTTCTACTCTGTAGAACTGTCAGAAGTAGAAACCACACATCACAAAGCTTAGGGTAAATAGTAAATATTAAAAACAGGGACAGAAAGATATCCTGGTAGGTAGATATCCTTATTATCCTTTATAATACACATCACCATTCCATGTATTTGAAGTTAATGGGAAGCTTCAGTAAAGATCTTCTACATTAAGAAGGATTTTCAGGGTCGGCCACTACTAAATAAGTATAAAGACTTTACTTTTAATTAGAAAGTGTTGTTTTCTAAGATGGATGTGTCTGATTGTTTCAATTTTAAAAAAAGACCATTGTGCAATGCCCATAAAGAATATGATTAAGCACTGAATACAGTTTACAACCTCTGAGTAAATGTGAATGTCTTCAACTATGCAGATAGTGCAAAGAAAATAGTCTTAAATCTGTTTGAAGGGGGGAAAGAAAGAAAATAGAAAGAAAATTTAAGTGCTGCATAAATTACATGAGCTATCAACCTCCTGCACATTGAAGATTAATTCTTATAAAAAAGATAAAAAAAACCATAGATTATTCCAGCATGTTACCCTAAGTGAACAACTAATTTCATAAAACTGAAGACAGTACCTTACATAAAAATACAGAAAAAGTGAAATCCTTTGTCACAATTAATCTAAGTGATTCATGCAGAGCTGTTGATTTCATTTTCAAAAAAAGATCAATGATTAGACAAATCTTCTGCCATGGATTTTCTCTGTCATTGTTAGTGGAACTTTTTATTTTTAAAATATCTTTTGTCCCAGTAGAAGATATCTCTGGTTTTATTTTTTTAAAGGACTAGTGAGTAATAAAAGCACACTTGTTAAGGTAGAAGTATGGTCCATATGGTATATTATAAAGAGGCCACCATTGCTGGGTTTTTTTTTGTTTGTCTGTTTTTTTCTTTCTTTCTTTATTAACTTATGCCTGTTTAAAATTACATCTAGATTATACTTAGGGATTTTGTTTTGTTCGGTTTTTGTTTCATTATTAACATGCATGTTTAAAATTACCTCTAGATTATCCTTAGGGACTACTCTCTCAGTAAAAAGCCACTTGAGCCAGCTTTTAATCTGAACAAACTACCTGTTTAGTACCTGTTTAGTCCTGCTGTATGAACTAGGCAACAGTTTAATTTAGATCCCACATTTTATTTTCATTAATTTTTATGAAAATAATAAAGAGCTAAGAGTTATTTTAGGCTTCAACATTGCTTCTGATTTGTATAATGTGTTTATGATTATAAGTGAACATAGTCAGACACATTAGTAAAGCTGATGCAAACAATTTAAAAGATTAATCCAGTTCTAATGTACCAAAAATAAAAATCAAATATGACCTAATTTCAGTCCAGTTATCTCAAGGAGTTTGCTCTTCAGGCTAAAAAATGAAGACCTAGGAACACAAACTACACATTTCATTCCCACAAGCACAATAGAGCACTAAAGGGCTAGGTTCAATCTTCAGTGCTGTCAAAGGAGCCTCAAAGAGTATGACCAATATTTCACCAGCTATCTTTTGTGATGGTGCAGCAAGATCCATGTACCTGCTCTTTAGTCTAATGCTCTATTTTGTAGAAAGGTAACAATTTCTTTCTGAAACAGTATTTCTATGGCTCTGTTTTTGAAATCTTTGTTGAGATGAAGGAAGAGACAGCATTTCCTTTAAAATTTTGGAGTTTGGGAGTTAGCCAAGTGAAAGTTAGTGAACTTCCACTGTAACTAATTGAAGTTAGGTATTGTTTTCATTAAACTCCCATCAGCTTCACATTTTGTTTATTTTCCAGTATAGGTTTCAAGTATTGGTTAGGTCTCAGGGAGGAAGTATCAACTGTCACAGCTGGTTCATTTGCTGTGTTATGCCTTTTGAGCACTGATCTGCAGAACACTCTTTCCTTTTTTAATGCTCAGGAGGGTGTTTTTGGGTGCTTTGTAATTCATCTTACTTTCTCATGGTTAAAAATCAATCTATGGCTAAGTGCTCACATAATTTGGATCAAAGTAGGCAAGCCTGCATGATTGTTAGCACCTCTTGTTCACGATGAAAATCTTTGTTTTAATGTAGCACATTGTTTTATTTGTTCTCATGGTTCATTATATTTGATTTTCTATCTTTATATTTTCAGAATCTGACCAAACTACATAATGCTTAACAATGAACTTACTAATATTTTTAAGGAAGTGTTTCAGTATACAAAAAGGAGAGACAGCTTTCATTTTTCCAAAGATAAAATTATTTTTATTTGAGGAATTATTGATCTTGAGAGAAAATTTTCTCTTTCATTCCAATATAAGGATGATGAATATGTATTGATATAGTGATAGGAAGATTTCTCCTATTTTCCATATTTGAAAATGCATTGTCCTAGTCAGGAGAAGATACTTGTGAAGGATTCATTTTATTATTATGTTATTCATCCTTTTCTAAACATAAGAAAAAGTGAAGAGTGTTTCAATATGGGGTGGACATAGCTGCAAGAATGTAAAGAACACTTCTTAAAACTGTTCAGGCTAAGAAATGGGCAAAGGAAAAGGAGATAAAAAGCCTCAGCTCTCTATAGGGAGGAATGAAAATCTGTACAGAAAAAGAAAGAATCAAGCAGACACTGATGGCTAAATTACTTGTATCAAGTAAAGACAAATAATTATTTATAATTAGAATTTTAATGAAACTAATGATTCTTAAATCTGCTCAGTAATATTAAGAATATATGTTTTAAATGTGAATAATGAATTTATGTCACTTTAAGATAATTGTTTTACCATATCTGTCTAATGTTTTGATAGAGAAACATTGGAGAAATTTTAGTTCTTGGAAGTGACTCCTGAAAAAATGTATGTCATATACAGCCTTGAGCTACTGAATTTTGATGTGGATTCATTGAAATCTGTAGCAAATACTAATCAAAACCTCATTAGAATCATTATGGTTTTATTCATGTTAAAACATTTTTGTGTCTTATTAATCTGAACCATCCATGACTTATAACCTGGCTGTACTACTTAAAACTCTTCATAGTAAAACCGAAAAAATGTTTCTCAACTGATTTCCTTGGTCAGCCATAAGGATTCCACCAGTATCTGATGCATATATGAACCATTTCCTTAATTAATGGAGGACCATTCAAAATCAGTTTAATTCTTTGCCTTGCCATTCCTATTGGAAGCTTTCTTCCAATTTTTTTTTTTTTATTTTTTTAAACATGGTTGCAAGCTTGGCACTTCAGGCCTGAATCAGTTCCTTAACAATTCATAGTCACTTTTCTCTTTTCAATGTCACCCTTAAAAAATGCTTTCCCCTCCTGGTGCTTGGTTCTTGGATTTAAACACAGATATTAACCTTTGTTTTGCTTGACCAAAGAAGCCATGTACTTTAGATTCATAGAATATTGGCTCTCCTTTTCCTGGTCATCTGAGTAATATTTTTCAAGGCTCTTGCAGATAAACTTTGGTGGGATTTTTAGAGCTGGGTTGGCTGAACTCCTGTGTTTTCACTTAAATATTGCAATGGCACTACATCTTCCTCTTTCTAGAGAAATATTTCAACTGGTAAATCTTAGGATTGTAACTTTCACAGCCACATTACTGATGTCTGACTGTCTTTCATGCCTCAATACTACCCTTTGATTTTCCTCCCCCTCCATTATTCAGCCCAAAATCTTGCTTATGCCAGTAGTCATTAACATGATTCCTAACTGAATATTACTGTGGTTGATAACAAGGTTATTTTATCTCATTTAGTCACTTTAAGACATTTACATTATCCACATATTGATAATATATCCTACATTTTGAATGGAAAAAAAAAAAAAATAGAACACTGCTAGTCTCTCTGTAATGGTCAGTAACAAAAATATCAAACAGCATTGGTTTCTGTGAAAACTTCTAAATTTTATCATTACTAAATTCCTTCCAAAACAGTGTTAATCATAATCCTTATACTAGCTTTTTGTACACCCTACATTTCTTAGACTATTCCATTATCTTCTTTTGTTTAACCAGCAATGTAAGACCTTTATCAAAAAACTGGCATACCTTATGAAAGAACTATCATATAGCTACAGCCAGATGGATTTGGCAAATATGTATCATATACTGCTTTCAGTGTATTCATATGCTTTTTCCAGTTTCTTACCTACTGCCACATCTGATTATTTTTACTTTTTAAAGGAAAAACTTTGGAACATTTACATCCTGGGAGCAAGACTACTAGTGTTCTGTGTTCTGTGCCTTTTTAAATTATCTACCACATGTACCATTTTTCAGCTGTATAGTATTATTTCATAAAAAAATAATTATTAAAAATTGTTGGTATTGGACCATCTGCTAACAATAGCAATAAATTGACAGTTTCTACTGAGAAGCACCCACAGTTATTAGGACTCTGAAGCACTAGTCCTTTTTCTGTGTTTTGGAGAAAAAATTTTGTTTTCCTATTCAATGAAACAAATTAACTGTCTCAGGGCCTTTGAATAATCACTGCAATTCTCTTTTAACTGCAAAATTTTCACACAAGCTCCCAGTACCACAAGCAGGCAGCAGCATCCTCACTGTGAGAGCCAGGGTAGGTCTCATGTTGATCAAAGTAGAGAGTGAAACCACAGCATGGCTGGAGTCTCAAGAAGCCACACAAGCAATGCACCAATTGGGGCATGTGAGCACGGGTGTGGCAGGCAGTTATTAGCTTGCAATACTACAATATCAAATAATTGAGTTGTATGCTTCATTTTTGTATGTAAACATATTTACTGTCTCTTCCTTTAAGCAGGAAGGAAGTCCATGGACTGACCTGCTGCTGATTTCAGTAGGGGTAGGCTCTGCTATGTTACCACAATTTTCAGAGCTTGGCTACAGACTGTCTGATTAATCCTCAGAGGTATGCTCAAACTGGAATAAAGGCTCCATAATAAAACACCAAAGTATACAAATCTGCTTTGAACATTGCCTGCTGTATAATAGCATTTTAAGTCAGCAGTTCTTCAGACTCAGCACATAGTTAAGTATTTTTCTGAGTATGGGTATGTGAGCATAAACCCAGAACCTCTTTTGAGATGAACAAAACCATCATTATGAAGTTTGACAGTGTGATTATAGAAAATCGTATTTTGTATGTAAACACAATTTGCCCAAACTCAATATAGATCATTTTACCTATTTACAGGAACATCACTCAATAAATGTAACTACCAACATTGGGGCTGAAGCAATATTTTTAATGAGTTTAATCTGTATTTTAGATTTAAATGTATTTCTTAGGCTGAAATCCATCTGGGCTTAATAAAGCATAATCCAAAGCCGAAAATATAGCTGGGAAGGCAAAAAATAAGTTAGCCAACTATAATGTGACCAACACAATAACAATACAGCCAGCTGCAAGCTGAATGTAGTAGAAACTTCTCAGCAATTAAAAATCACTGTGCATGCACAGATTCTCATCAACTATTTATAACTGTTTCCCTTATTTATATTAAAGATAGAAAAAATGTAATCATGTCCAGCAGCATTTTGTTTCCAATAACAAGAGCTGGTTTAACAGGTAAAATTACAAAGATCCAACCTTGAGAATAAAGAAATTTGTTTTTTTAAACAACAGTCCTCATGTAAGAGGAAAATTTTCAGGGCTGTTTCAAGTAAGCAATGACATTATAAGAAGGTAAGTCCAGAAGGTACTGTATGACAACCAAAGCAATTGTGCCCATGTTTATTTTAAATATTTGGTAAACAACTTTAAGCAAAGGTTTGCTAGCAAACTAACACAAACAAATCCTATGGGAGGACTTGGCAAGTATGGAGCCTGAAAAAAAGTTCTGAGGGTCAAGTCTTGGTGGGTAGAAAGAAATATGAATCACCCAGCAAGTCAAAGATCAGATGAATCTCTTCTGACAAAGTGAGTAGTATAGAAAAATCAGGTGAGATTTTTTATTTGAACACTTGTCACCAAGCTGCTTCAGCACCTCCCCCTCATTAAGCAATGTATTCCAAAATTTCATGCATGTTTAAGCTGGATATTGAGAAAAACTATTTTTATTTGTTCTCCCTTATTTTTTTACATTGAACAGTCCTTCCTATCAAAGTCCTCTAAAGTAGAAATGCTTCATATATTATAATCCTTCTGGCCTCTCTCATATTTCTATCCCAAGCTGAATGGAAGGAATTACTCCAACTCTTCCCATATAACTTTGTAACAAATGTATGTTTACAAAACAAAATCTACGTTATCTTTTCAAATGTTGGAAATGCTTCAGTTAATTAAAAAAAAAAAGTTAATTTTTAGTCATTCAATAGAAGCTACTTGTTCCTACTTTTAGATTTAACCAAACTTAATTGAAAATAGCTTGAAAAAAGGCATTACATTTTTAAACTTCTATTTTTTTCAAAGCTACTGCTAATTTTAAAAGTGTTAATTTATATTTAAAAAGTGTGAAACAGTATAAGAAATTCAAATTTAAAAAACATTGCAAACTCATTCCCTTTTTCTTTGTTAATTTTCAAGTTGATTGAGTTTGGGCCTAAAGAAATTCACTTCGAGTTATATTTTCAATTAAATCCTTAGCACACAACAGCAGCATTTAAATGCTGTATTTCTGTGCCTGAAACACAATCTCAATTTTTATAAATTGAAATGGAAGATTATTACCATGGTCAAAAATATCACCTGGTTATATAACTTCATCCAGCTGTACTACTTCATCTTGTAGAGTACAGACATAAATGTGTGTTTATGTACACATATGTATATGCATACAATATCTCCATAAAGATTACAAAAAAATGGAACCTAGAGGTCTACTATATTAACTTGAACCATATTAAAGCATCTTGAAATAGCACAGCAGTGACTGTCAGCTAGCCAGGCTGCCTAATGTGGAGAATTTCCCTTGTTAGGTATCTTATTAAAGTTCTCAGCAGGGTTTCTGATATGTCTCAACATCGAATGAATAGCACCAGCCTTTATTCAAGAAAGAGATAACTATAGTCTAACTAGATTATGCCAAATTCCAGAAATGTGCTTTCACAGTTGCCAAAGATTTTTTTTTTCCATTGTGCATACTTCCAAGGAGTCTATCACTATGAACTTTATTCATAGGAAATATTATCCTGAGTTGCTGCACTACTACACCCGCTGACTTTCACAAGGGTATTTAATCTGAGAGAATGTTTTCCTTGGTTTTGAAGTATCTGTGCAATATTTAGTTATTTGAAAGTAGCTACTACAGGAAGTAAAACAATGAAAGATCATGGCAGCCTCCCCTGTTCCCCTGCTTTTTTTTTAAGATCCCCTTGAAGGAGCAGGAAATGCTGCTGCTTTATCAGTATTAACGTAATTCTAGGCATCAGTTACCAACTTTTATTAAAAAACTGTCTCAGCAAGAGAAGGAGTCTGCCTAGCATGAAATCAGATAATAAAGACAGGAAATAAATAGCTGATTTACAAAGTCAATCTACAAGTACAGTTCCCTCTGCCCTATGTTCAGCAAGGAAGCAATCTCTTGATAGATACTGCAAAAGAAGTGGAGTTCAAGAGCTTCAGCCACTAAAAATGTGGAACCTTTATTTGTAACAAGACAGTGTCAAATCATTGAGTTGTATCTTTCATTTTTATATGCAAACATATCGTACTGTCTCTTCCTGCTCCTCCAAAGAGGGTTGATGAGAGAGCAAGTGACAGAGAATCTGAGCTGTATAAGAAAACAGTTGCTGTGAAAATTACCTTTCAAGACCCTGTTCTCAAAGGCCAAATTTAGATATTTGTAATCTCCACACAATATACAGAGACAGCTAAGTGCCTCAGGAGGGCATTTCAAATTGCTTCAGGGAGAGTAGGGAGGTGCCAATCCAAAATCAAATGCTGCAGACAGTGTCTATAATCCCACTCATATTTGAGATTTGTGCAGCTCATTAAGGGCAAAAACATACCTGTCTATGTCTGATCAACATCTGGAGACAACAATACTGATGGCAGACACTTACAAACTGTTTTTGCAAAGAGCTAAGTAAGGCTTGCTTTCCTTCACTGGTGGTGAGTGTAAACTCTTCATAACTCTTGACACAAGACCTTCATGGGTAAACCTTTCAAGGCGATCTGAGCACCTCTCCTGTGTTGATATCTGCTTTTCTATCAAGCATCTGATTAATACAAACTAGACCTAGCTGCAGACATTATTTTTCCTTCTCCTATGAAATGACTGTTAGGATACCTGTTACCTCTCTTTTCCTAGTGCCAGAAACCATGCATTAAGGAATGCTCCAAGGCCCAGCTTCAGAGTGAGAGATGCAAAGACTCATCACTTTACTGCTGGTGCAAAATAAAAAAAATAAAATGAGTAAATAAAATTAATTAAATAAATAAATTTTAAAAAATTCATTTGAAACTTACAGAATAAAGATTGAATTCTCTATTTCATTAGGATCTCCCAGTGCTCTAGTAGTGAGTGAAAAAATACGTGCAAAGGGTTGGTGGAGGCACAATAATCATAAAAAGAAAATAATCATAACCACGTTTTCTGGGAGGTGCAGTACAACCCAGCTGCATACAGAAATTGAAGTGCTATGGGAAGTAAGCTGTTGTTTTGCCTAGAACATAGGAGCTGCAGGAGCTGGTTATTTAACTGCTCAGGATATATATAAGCAGACTTGGAGAATAACAACAGCCTCACTCAAATGCTCCAGGCTCCCAGTACCTTCGAGAAAAGAAGAGCTAAATAAGCCACTACAAAGAGATCTAGTAAATGGTCTTAGAAATATTTCCCATTTCTTCCAGAAAAACCTTACTTTTAGTCCTTGACATCGCATACTGCTCAGAAGCTGCTTGTCTATACTTCCCAAAGGACTACCACTCTGGAGTTTCTTGAACGTCTTTAAAGGTATCATTATATGATTTCTTCACCACATGGAATATTATTTTAATGGTGGAACATAAACACAAACACATGCACACAAACATCAGAGAGGATCCATTTGTCATCTATGATGAATTGTTTTCCTGATTAACTAAAAAACACATCTGATAGAGAAACAAAGAATAATTAATGCTAAAATATGTTGCATGTCTTGCACTCATTTGATACAGTTCAGTACAGAATTGTGTTTTTCAAGAAGGTTAATTGGGAAATTAAATTTCAATAACTCACCTAATGATAACAGTGGAGAAATTGCCCCTTCTAAAGGATTTGAAAAGATTACTGAACTTGGGGTCATGAAGTACTTGAAAAACAGAGTAGAAATTTCCAGTTTTGCTCCCCCATAGATTTTTTTGTTCATATAAACTTTTGGCATCTTGACACAACTTCATGCTCAACCTTGACTCTTCAATCAGCATATAAATCACAGCATATAGTAACTGAACATTGACAGCACTTAGTGAGATAAATTAGTTTCTTCACAGTCAGCCCATGTTATCCTATCATCTTTAACACACCTTAAAAGTTTATGTAGCCTGAAAATTAACTTACCTGGTGTTTTCACAAGGGGCTATTTCTGTAGGGTAATATAAGCCAGGGAGGTCATTAGGAGCTTCAAACACCTGAAGGACTTGCTTGAGAGGATAGAGGAGATGGATTGCTGAAACAATAAATTCCCTCTCTTTTAAGTTAAATTTCTTTCATAACAGAACAGTTTAGGTTACAGTAAGAGGGAAACAGAATAGTTGCAAAGTCTTAGGAAGAACTATTTTTAAAGAAATGGTGGGAACCAGTGTCTGGACTGTAGTGTCCCCACCCCCAAATCATCTGTTCTGTCCTGAACTTCTAATATAACCTACTTGGTGAAGAATTTGCTTGCTAGGGTTTAAATTTCAAAAGGACTTTAAAAGTGCATGTGATAAATGCTGACATAGTTTTCAAGTTTTAACATGTTTAAAGTAGGCTTTTCCCAGCATAAGTGAGTACATCACCCCACTTGCCATTCCCAGCCTGGGATGTTCAGTTCAGCAGATGATAGACTGGGTAAAAAAGAAACTAGTTGAATGATGAGATTTAGGGTGTGGAGGTGGGAAATACTAGAGTAACATCCTGCAAAATCATATGGAAAACTGTAGTATAGTGATCATGCAGCCAGAAGGCTTTCAAGAAGATGGATCATAGTTTCGAAGATGAACATAAGCGATTATATGAAAACAAGACCAGATCAGATAATCAAGATCTCACCTGGCTCAGCATCTTGAGAAAGAAAAGAGGAAACATACTGGAAGTAAAACCAACACATTAAAAAAAAAAGAAAAAAAAAAGAAAAAAAAAATTAAATTTAATACACCTAATCTACTAACTTGGATTTAGTGAATTTACAGCAATTTTTTTAGTCACTTATATAGACAAATATATAACTTGCAACCAAATATAGATAGATTTTTCAGAATAAATTGACCTCTGGACTTCTGCTCCAACTATTATTTACTAAAGGCTTGTTGTAACAGTCACAGCAGAAAGTGGGAAATCAGATTACTGAGCTGATCTTGGAGACAAGTGATGCTATCAGTGATACTGATGCTTGCACAACTGGCTGTCTCCTGGCTCATTCAAAACCAAATAAGAAAGCTATGCAAAGAAGAAACAATTTTCCATTGTTGTTTTAGAAAGGCAATATTGAATAGTCTGAGCACAAAGAGCTGTTCAGACATAGTCCTTGCTACAGAGAAGACATCCAACATCTCATCTTCATTGTTTTTTTCTGCTCAATATTCCCTCAGCTGTGGACGGATGTTTTCAGACACCAAATAGTCAGAAGCAGCACTGCAAAATGAATGACATTAGTTCCACTAAAGGGAGCAATAAAACTCTCATTGCACTTCTACAGAAGAAGAATATGGACAATGCAGATGACTTTTGAATTTCTGTATATATTCATATTTATCTCTTCTATCTTGCTCCATTCTGAGAGCCTAGTTATTGTATTCCTTAAACCAGATCCTGCAAAAGCAAAACTCCCACTGCTGCCAATTTTAAAAATACAAAGAAAAGCTTTTGCATAAAGAGCACAGATGCAGTCTTTTTGTAAGACAAAGGTTATTGAGCACTGCAGGAATATACCACTCAAACACAAAATAAAGGTTACGTATTTCTGTCAGGAGGTTGTGGTTTCTGGCACCTTGATTAGACAACAGTTGCACTGTTCATTATCTGTGGCTAGAAGAAGGGTGTTTCTTGTTCAGAATTGGTTAGCTATATCAATTTTGGTTAAATAAGAAACAAAAAGTATACGTGATCATATAGACATAGAAGATATTATTTTGTTTTGGAGGAAAAGTTAGATGCATTCTCCTAGTTACACACTAGCAGTAATTTGTTGGAAAGCGTGAGAAAAAAATTATTAATAAGTTCAACCATACAACTTTTCAAAGTGTTATCATCTGTTGAGAAATTCAGAAAATTTGAAGCTGAAGAAAATAAGCATAATTTTTCTGAATCTGCAATTCCTGTCAGTGCAGGCAACATACAGATGAATATTACCTTCTCTGGCTGTTTTTAATATCTAACATATGCATGCTGCTGCTGGGCTTGTTGAAGGAGCTGAGCTGAGGCTATGGGGGAAGGAGAGAAAAAGTAGAGGTGAGTGATTCTGGTGAGCATTTGCTGTTTGTACTCTAGCTGCAAAAACTGAACATGTTTACAGGAGGGAAGAAAATTCAGTATTACTGAAAACAAATGGCCTCACTTAAAGAAAACTGGAGGTGGTGAGGGAAGGGAATTTCTTTACTGAAAACAAGTGCATTCTCAGTGTAGAAAAAAAACCAGCCCACAACAATAAACAAACTAAATTAACTCAGTATCTTGAGACTGTTTAATATCTCTCTGGGAATCTGTTTCTCCATGATTGGAAGAGAAAGGACAGTAGGAGGGGTTGCCTCGAATTTCTCCCAAATGAAGGATTGTGGGGGTGGACTAAGAGGGGGCTGAAGACTGTGTAACATCAGGAGACACATTTGTTCAGTCTTCACTGGCATTTCCATGCTGAAGAATTTGTTTCTGCAAAAAAGGTTAAAAACTGTTCTGTGACTTGGATTAAATTAAATTCTTTGGCATGAAAATATAGACTTTTACTTCTCTCTGCTTGGTGCCCAAATCAGAGCAATCTTATTTCATGTCTGTTCACTGCTTTAGTTTGCCAGCATTGTTAGAATTTCTCTTGCTTGCACAGAAATAATCTGTCATTAACTCTCATTTATTTCCCCTGTTACATATCCTAATTCACATCTTTTTTCCCCCACTGTTCCTTGTCATCTTTTTCACCGTTAACGTGGGAATTCAAATTTGGATTAAATTTTGCCCAGATCCTGCTCAGATCATATTTAGTTCAGATTTTTGTCTACTGGACAGAATAAAAAAAGTATAAATATAAGAAGTTAAACCTTTCCTGAGTTTCAACAGCTGTTTTCAGGTGGTATTTTTCCCTTGTTTCAGGTATTATTTTTACATTTCCTACTACAGAAACTGTATTCTATTACCTGAAATACATAATTCAATTAACAATACATATTTTTCGGTGTTTTTTTAACTGAGATCACTAGTTAAATGTACATCTAAAAATGATCTAAGGACCAAAAGGTCTACAGCATTAACTATGAATTGCAATTTTGCTACAGTTATGCTCAACGACTACATAACATTTAGATGATGTTTATTTAACCAGTTTTTGTAGACCTCCAATAGTAGAGAGTCTGCATTACCCCTGAGAAGAGCAGTTCAATGTATTTATTGCTAAAAAAGTTCTGGGCTGTTTTTGGATTTGTTTTTCTTTTTCTTATCTCCTCCTAGTCTACAACAGTTTCTTGCTGCAAGGGTTTTATTTCCTGTGTTATCTCATACAGATGAGAAAATCAGATTATTTCCTTGCTAACAAGCTTTTATACTCCAGAAAACCGTCCCTTTTCTCTTATTAGCTACCCTAATTCTCCTACTGGTGAGACTCACAAGAATTATGGATTTTCCCCTGTTAAACTTATGTAATAATATTGACATCTATTCTGTACATCATTAACCTAAACCTGTTTATGAAAAACAACCAGATTTTGATGAAATGCACAACTACAATAACAAAGATTGCATCTTCTAACATTTAGTTTCAAACGTTTCAGTTTTACCTTGTTTGGATATCTTTGACATAGAGTTTTCTGGTGTTTTGCCAAGTTTTTTTTAAGATAATTTTCTTTTCCTCTTTTCTTTTCCTATTTTTTTTCTTTTCCCCCACATTTATCACTGTCCTGGTGCCACCTTTACCTCATTCAGGATAGTAACATGAGAGAAATCAGAACTGGTTCACTGGGGAGCTCTGTAATATGGCAACTGCCTCTCACTTTTCATTTAAGCTCACCTAGTATAATTTAATGTTGCATTTTTTAAGGTCTTCCTACTCGTCTATGATTATTTTATCAATTTTCATGCTGTTTGCAAGTTTTATTTATTACCAGCATTTTACTTTTATGGCTCTATGCAGTCATCATGACAACGAATTACTCTTGAGAGATATTCTAAAGCTTTCCAGCTTTTCTGAATGTGACAGGCTAGGATGTTGGAAATGGTTGAAGTCATGGAATGAAAAACATCATGGGAATATGACTCAGGACTAGGCATCACCACCTGGAAAGCTGTCATTAAAAAAAAAAAAAAAAAAAAAAAAAA
>VZRH01001274.1:45879-79442 GCA_013397555.1 Urocynchramus pylzowi
AAAAAAAAAAGTTAGAAGTCAACATACAGTTTTGAATCTTGAAAAGTTGCTGGAAGGGAAGTTAATGAACAAGAATCAGGTTCTGGAGTGAACTTGACATCTCAAACCAGCTGTCAGAATGAGGTCAAAGTGTGCTTCAAACTCCCTCTGCCTCAGTCTTCTTGAGATAAAGCAGGCTATTGCAGGAAATGAAGCAACATCTAATAATCTTAATTATGTTGGATAAGAGCATTCCTGATAACAAAGAAACTCTAATTAATGTGAGATTACTCTAAAGTCACTACAATATTTTCTTTATGTCATAAAAAAACCCCACCAGTGGTTCTCCCAACCTAGTTTCAAGACTGAATGGACTTTGTGCTCTATTAGTGTCCAAAAGATTAATGAAGATCTTTTCTAAAGTATTTAACCATAAAAACAGGCCAGGTACACATCTTAGAACCAACCTAATCTTTTCCCTTTGGTCTATATTGAATCATACTTCACTATTTTAATCTGTTTCATCATTTAATCTTTCAAGCAAATAATATGAACTCTATTTCACCCTATGATTTTCTGTTTCTTGTGCTATTCTGACAGCTCAACTCCTAAGATTTCTCTTAGTTTTAGCATTTTATTTTCCCTATTAACCATCATAGTGGCATCTAGTTTACCAAAGTACTCTGAATTCAAAATAAGTCTCTCAGGGAGATATTTCAGGATGAAGCCCTACTTAAGTTCAGTATGAAAATGTAAATGAGAATTCACATGAGTACTAAAGAGTTTTCTTCTTTAATCTGCAATATTTACTCTCCTTTCTTCTTAATTCAGTCATAATTCTTTGGAAGAACATAATTAAACTAAAACTAGAAGCATTAAAACTGCTTTGGATTTTAGCTATCATTTTTTCCTTTTATCTCTTTCATTTCTAGCTGTCTCATTAGCATAATGGCTGTATTGGCAGTCATTACAAGAATGAGATTATCTAGTGATGAACACTTCCATAGCAAAGTATTTAAAATAGGGTGTAAGCTCATTAGGAACTGCATGTCTGTGATGGGAGTCAAGAATGCTCAGCACCAGCTAAAAAATACACAGGCTCTTGAAGAATCTGGCATAGCTGTTTAATTCTCAGTTTCCATTAATTCCGGTTGCATTTGTTTTTCTTTTTTATCGTTTGCTTAGGTTTTTTTTGTAACTTTTTCCAGAGGATCTTGTAGCTTGCAATCTAAACCAGCAAAGCCAAATCAGTTTGGCAGGACAAGGTACACCAGGAGCAAAGAGATTACATTCTCACATCTCTATAGTATTAGGGTTATTATTCATGATTTTCAAACTATTTACTTCACAGGCTGCGCTCAGAACCACAAGGAATCTTTCTCTGAAGATTCTCAAGTTTAGTTACATGGATCCTATAACTTCTTAGCTTTATAATAATTTTTTGGCTGAAACTCTAAAAGTATACGTCAATTATAAAGCTATTTTTATATATCTATACGTATATATATGTATATATGTATATATATATATATATACAGCTGAAACAAAAAAAATACATTTTTTATCTTTAATCCTCTTTTGATTTATTCTCCATGCCCATTGATTACTATTTTCTAATTATGAAGAAGCTGAGGTTTTCTTGCCTATGTGTTTGTATTGTTGTTTTATACAGGAACCAAGAAAAGAGCCATTTACATGGCTACACTTAATTCCTAAGTGATATCACACTATGTGCAGTAAAGCACCTTAGTGAATGATCCTCCCATTCTCACACTATTTCACATGATTGCACTGGAATTCACAGTCTGGCAGGAAAGATATATGTGTGTATGTATATACATATATTTACACACACACACACACACATATATACTGTCTAATGCAATTAGGAGTAGTCCACAGGAATCTCTAAACTGTTGATTGCCTGAAGTCAGTAAGGCATTTAAAGGAAGTATATTTAGCATTTAAAGGAAGTATATTTAGTAGATTCCTTTTATTTTTACATTTTATTCAAGCGTATGCTACTTGCCAATGTTAGAGCAAAGATACTGGACCAAATGAATCCTCAGGCTGAAAAAATGTGGCTGTTTCTATGAAGAGAAAAGATGTCTATTTTAGAATTAATAATATTAAAGCAAGGAAGTAGGTGTCATGAATGCTACAAAAGTCCAAAACAACCTAAGTCCTTCACCATTCACAAAGAGCTGATCTGGGAATTATGTTATTACCTTTCCCAAGATGTTCTGCTAATGCAGAAAGATGGTCAGGAGCTGAAGCTTCTGAACTCTCTCTTGCTGTCTCCAAAGACCATTTTTCCTGAACTGCAACAGGCAATGATTACTGAAAACAGACAACCTTTGAATGCTTCAATTGTTTTGATTAGTGATCTGTTCTACACCCTTTTCAATATGAAAGAACATTTCTTGCTTTGGAGTGTTTTATACACACAGTTCATACCCTTCACTGACAAATGTAGCTAAGAGAAAGAAGTTTGCACAGCCATCTCTGGTTTCTGCTTTGGTAGCTTCTGGATCTTCTGGGGACAAGGTCAGGAATTGTTCGGGAATGCCAGGAATAAAGTTTTATGTAAAAGAAGAATGAAGAAGGTTACACAGATGAGTTCACCATATGCCTTTTTCTTGTTTCAGCATTGAAAAACCTTTATCATCTAAGGCTTTTTCATGTTTCTAAAGAATTGAGAGAAATATCTGCTGAAAGCGTGTGGTTGAAAATAAAACAAAATAAACCAAGCTTGATATAAAAATTTAATAAAAAAATACTGTAAATTGTGGCTGAAATGAACTTTTGCCATGTGAAGCAAAAAATAGTAATGGATGACTTTACCAACATGTTTTTGAAAGAAATACACAGAAGTATGTATTTGAAAAAAAAATAGATTTGAAAAAAGTTGGAAGCAAAGATTAAGAGCAGCTCTTTCACAGTACATTTTGAATAAGAAGACATTAGCTCACAATGTAGAAAACCACAAGGGATAAAACTGATCACAAAACAATAGTTTGCAATTTTAAGGTGGGGAACAAGTGTGAGCAGTGGAACAATAAAAATGTTCAAACAAATGTAAATTTCAGCATAGAGAATTGCTAGAATAGACCCCAGGCAGGGAAAGAAAAAAGTTCAGAAAGAGCTTTAGTTTTTCACAAATGCTTTGTTTTGACATATGTCACTATTAAGTCAAATGAACAAACTATTTCAATATTGAGAAAAGAGGGAAAATTAAATGTCATTAGCATTACAGAATCTAAGACTGGTGCATACCAATCCCTGCAACCTGTCCCTGTCTCTAAGACCAAATCCCATATAAAATTTGTACCCATATAGAGATACAACACAGAAAAAACAAAGGACTGAAAGAAATAAAAGTAAGACACACAAACTTAGGAAAACTTTTATAAATAGGACAGAAAAACAAGGAAGGCAGAGAATATTCTAACAGGCAGCAGGCAAACCATAGATGACTCAAAAATAGTGACTGGCCACTTTGCTAAGTATAAACCCCCATAATTATATGTCATTGTTATCTTATAGAAGGGAATTATTTTGCATTGCTCCATGCAAGGTAGGCCTAAGCTGGAAAATAAGTCTCCACTTTAGATACCACACTAAGAAAGATGGCAATAATTTAAAATAAATTGAAAGACCAACAGAAAAACAAGGTTTTGAAAACACAACCCAGTAAAAAATATTTAAAAGTGAATTGTATTTGCTTAGAGAAGAATGTAAGGAAACATAATAGGTATCTCCACTAAATTATTGTAAAAATAGATGGACCATTAATATTTCTCGTCTGCCTAATTTTCAACAAGCATGACACAGTTTAGAAGATTTTACCCAGTATCTGTTTATAAGGACAGTAAGCCAAAGAAATATCTACTGAGGCTATGAAACCTCATCAATGGTCAGATCTCTCCATGCACTGTTCTAACCATACCTGTTTCATCAATATGAATTAAAAAATTGCTCATTTTCCCTGCTCTCCTGTATTTTACCACACCATTGTGTTTGTTACAAGTCAATCCTTTTTCTGTTTCTTTTTTTTTATTATTTGTATGTAGTTTTGAAGGATTTTTTTTCTTCCACATTGAATTGTGAATTATCTTGGATGGGCTGTGTCAAGCCCAATTTTAGTGTGATAATTCTGTGATTTGTTACTGAAATGTTTACAATCAAGCATTCTGCTGCTGAATTGGTAATATGATTCAGAAGATGAGCTTCTGGCATCAACCAGTAAAACTTGCCTTTTACTGAAAAAATAATATGTCTCTTTTTCACATAACACCATGCTCTCCTGTTTCTCTTTGTGTGACAATCCTACAAATATAGTCACTTTCACTTAAAAAAGAATTTTAAAAGAAAAGAAAAATCTCTTACATGTTGTGCTCTGACTTTAATTTTCAATGACTTCTCAATAGTAACCTCTACTCATTCAAACTTCTTAATTCTGAAATGTAAAACTACAAGTTTACTCCATTTTCAAAGTATATTGTATTACTGTGAAAAGAAGTGGACAATTATTCTATTTCAATTATGCAATTTGCCTGACTTGCAGCAAGGGAGATTTAATTTAGAAAATTGTATAAAATGTCTACTTATAAGGATAGTAAGGCAGAGGAACAGTTAATGCAACTATGAAACCTGATCAATGATCACATCTGTCAAAATAGGTGCCCTAGTTTCAGCTAGAGTACTGTTAATTTCTTCTCAGTAGCTGTTACAGTACAGGAATATTTAATATCATCACTACCACCATAATTTAACCATAGTTGCATTTAATATAACTTGTATTATCATAAAAAACAAAGCTTAACTAGTAAACTAAAATAAATTCTGTACAGTATTAATTTATGTAGAATTCCCATGACTTTTTAAAATTAATAATTTCACAAAGTAATTTGTAAAATGAAGACATGTATCTCACAAATCAGATGTTTCACTTCCCATTAGGAAAAAAAAAATACATTTTGCATTTAGAGGCATTTTAGTGTTTAGGACAACAAATGAAGCTGTCATTTGCCATTCTGCCAATAATAATGCCTTGAAAAGGTTTTTCTAAAATGCTCTTGAAAGCTCCAGTCGAAGATCTCTGCTTTCACCTTACTGGTCCCTGATAAAGAAACTGTACATTATGTCAGTCAGCTTTTTGTTCTCCTGTGTCCATAATTCTTCTTTATTGTAACACATTATCTACATCATTATCAGCAAGCAAAATTTTTGTGTGGCTGCTGTGCTCAGCCTATTCTTTTCCACAGCAGCAGTTTCCTTTGCTCTCTTCCCATCAGCTGCTACTTATGACCATGCTGCCAAGAGTTTTGTGATGAGCTTGTCCCAACTCTCCATTCTTCAGGCAAGTTTAAAGAATCCTTGCCATCCCTGTACCTTCCAAAAAATGCTTTTATTTTTCCTAACCTGTGGGGTTTTCTTACAGTATTCTTTAATGTAGTTCTACACAGAATGGAAAAAAAAATAAGAGCTGGAAGGAAAGCTAACAAGTATAATAGTAAAAACTCTTTGGAGGTGAAGCCAGAGGAATTCCAGAGACTAGCTTCCACTTCCAAATCCTATACAGCTATAAAGAGCATCAACAAAATTAATTTATCCTTCTATTGAATCCAAAGGATTTATTGATGAAGAAGCATTCTTGTTATACAAATAAGAAAATCTGTCATCCATATCACAGTATTGTTGCCAGGCCAATGACTAAACTTGAGAAATGTACTGCTGTCACATCTCTTGAAGATGGAGGGGGGTTATTGCAAACATTGGAGGTGTTAATTTTTTTTTTGCTCCTTAAGCAAACTTAATATGAGACTCATGCTGGGATCAGAATGACAATGCTTATTGAAAATATGCAAAAGACAAGGCCTAATCACCTCTAAACCAGTTGGAGCTTGGAGTCTCTTTAAACATGAGTTCTGATAACAATCAGTAGCAAATTTAAAAAATATTTAAAGAGGTACTACTCTGTCCTAAAAATTTTGCTCTGCTCTGGGTCTACCAGGGTCAATGGTGTAAAATTTATACTGGTGTGTTCAGCCAAATCCAGTAATGTGCCTCCACCCCTGCTGTCCAGAAAGGCTCAGTAGCCCCTCACCACAGGAGTGAAGGACTGTGGCTACTCATGACACTGGCTAGGGCACAGACAAGACTGACAGTACTTTGAGAGACTTTAATCCTCTATATTTGAGAAGGCCTGGCACTGACTGTGAACCTCTTTCTTTCTAGTCTCTTTTCAGAATAAGGTTTCAGGTTGCTGTGGAACCTTAAACCTTATTCTTATTATATCATGAGCAGTGGAAGAGTAATTATGTTTACAGAATCACAGAATGAACTAGATTGGAAAAGACCTTTAAGATCAACAAGTCCAGCTTATGACTTGACACCACCAAGTCACCTAGACCATGGCACTAAGTGCAGATTTAGTCTTTCCTTAAACATTTCTAGGGACTCCACCACCTCCCTAGGCAGACCCTTTCAATGCTCAATTCCCCTTTCTGTGAAGAAATTCTTCCTAATGTCCAGCCTAAACTTTCCCTAGTACATCTTGAAACTATGTCTTCTTGTCCTGTGTCCAGCTGCATGGGAGAAGAACCTGACCCTCATCTGGCTACAACCTCCTTTCAGGGACTTGTAGAGAGCTATAAGGCCTCCCCTGAGCCTGCTTTTCTCCAGGCTGAACAACCCCAGCTCCCTCAGCTACTCCTCATAGGACTTGTGTTCCAGACCCTTCACCAGCTTTGTTGCCCTTCTCTGGACATGCTCCAGCATCCTTCCTAAACTGAGGGTGTCAGAACCGATCACAACACTCAAGGTGTGGCCTTACAGTGCCAACTACAGAAGAAGAATCACTTTCTTGTTCCTGCTGACCACAGTATTCCTGATACAGGATGTCACTGGCTTTCTTGTCCACTCAGGCACGCTGAGGTCTCATGTTCAGCTGCTGTCAATCAGAACCCACAGGTCCCTTTCTATCTGGACACTGTTCAGCCACTCTGTCCACAACCTGTAGAGCTGCAGGGGGTTATTGTGGCCAAAATGCAGGACCTGGAACTTGATCTTGTTAAACTTCATATCGCTGTATTTGGCCCATCAATTTAGCTTGTCCAGGTCCCTCTGCAGAGCCCTCCTACCCTCCAGCAGATCGACACCTTTTCCCAGCTGGTTATCATCTGCAAATTTGCTGGTGGTGGACTCAATCCCCTCAACCAGATCATCAATAAAGATATTAAACAAGACTGGGCCCAATACTGATCCCTGGGGAGCATGGTTAGTGGCTCCCCACCAAAGGGATGTTGCACCACTCTCTGGGCCTGGCCATCCCGCCAATTCTTAACCCAGCAAAGAGTGCTCCTGTCCAAGCCATGGGCTGCCAGCTTTTCCAGGAGTATGCTGTGGGAGACGGTGTCAAAGGCCTTGCTGAAGTCCAAATACACAACATCCAAAGCCTTTCCCTCATCCACTGGGTGGTTTCATCTAGCTATAACAGGAGACCAGGTTGGTCAGGCAGGGCTGCCCCCTCCTAAATCCATGTTGGCTGGGTCTGATCCCCTGGCCATCCTGTAGGTGCTGCGTGATGGCACTGAAGATGATCTGTTCCATAATCTTACTGAGCACCAAGGTCAGACTGACAGGCCTGGAATTTCCTGGATCCTTCTTCTGCCCTTCTTATGGATGAGCATTACATTGTCCAGCTTCCAGTCATCTGGGACCTATGCAGTTAGCTAGGACTGATCATTTGCCTGTTCCCTAATCACCCTAGGATGGATCCCATCTGGTCCCATCGATTTGTGAGCATCTAAGTGGCTCAGCAAGTCTTGAACTACTTCCATCTGGATTACAGGGGGGCTATTCTGCTCCCTGTCCCCATCTACCAGCCCATGAGGACAGCTGTCCTAAGGACAACAGGTCTTATTGTTGAAAACAGAGGCAAAGAAGGTGTTAAGTATCTTTGCCTTTCCCTCATCTTTGTTAACTATATTCCCCACCAGGTCCAATAAAGAATGGAGGTTGGAGGTTTTCCTTGCCCCTTCTTTTGCTATTAATGCATTTATAAAACCATTTTTATTATCCTTCACTGAAGTGGCCAGGTTAAGCTCTAATTGGACTTTTGCCTCTCTAATTTTCCTTCTGCATGACCTAACAACAGCCTTAAACATTTCCTGGGTTGCCTTTCCCTCTTTCCAAAGCTGATACACCCTTTTTTCCCCCTGAGTTCCCTCAAAAGTTCCCTGTCATTCCAGGCCAGTAATTTTCCCTGCCAGCTCATCTTTCGGCACATAGGGACAGTCTGATCCTGCGCCGTCAAGAATTCTTTCTTGAAGTATGTCCATCCTTTCCAGATCCCTTTGTTTCTAAGGGCTGCTTCAACAGGTACTCTCCAAGTCAGCATCCAGAAGAGGCCAAAGTCTCCCCTCTGGAGGCCCACCGTGAAATTTTGTTGATGTTCCTCCTTGTTTCATCGAATTTTGAGAACTCTATTAATTCATGGTCACTGTGTTCCAGACAGCCTCCAACTACCACATTTCCCACCAGTCCTTCTCTATTTGTAAAAAGCATGTCTAGCAGAGCCCCAACCCTGGTCATCTCACTCACCAGCTCTGACAAGAAGCTGTCCTTCACACAGCAAGGAACTTCTTAGGCTCTTCTTAGCCTCTTCTCTGATGTGCTGAGCTCCAAGCAGATAGCTGGCAGGTTAAAATCTCCCACAAGAGCAAGGACTGATAATCTTGAAACATCCTCCAGCTTCTTATAGAATAATTCACCCACCTCTTCATTCTAGTTGGGTGGTCTGTGACAGACTTCCACCAGGATGTTGGCCTTCATGGCCTTCCCCCTGGTACTTACCCATCGGCATTCAACCTTATCATCATTTAACTTCAAGTTCTGTAGTGTCAAGAGACTCCCTGACACATAGAGGAGTGTGTCCCTCCACCTCTTCTCCCTCACCTGTCTCTTCTGATGAGCTTGTAGCCATCCATTGCAGCACTCCAGACATGCAAGTCATTCTACCCCATTTCCATTTTGACAAAAATGTCACAGCTTTCTTTCTGTACAGTGGCTTCAAGCTCCTCTCATTTTGTTACTTGTGTACCTGCACTTCAGCTGGGCTGCTGATTTCAACCCTAACTCTGGCTTACCACCCTCAGGCTCCTCTCTGGAAAGCCTGGTTTCATCCCTTTCCTCCTTCAAACCTTGTTTAAAGCCCTGTAAATCAGCCCTGCCAACACATAGGCTAGAATCCTTTTGCCCTTGCTAGATAGATGAAGGCCATCTGACTCTAGCAGGCGTGTTGCCATAAAAATCGTTCCACAAACAAAAAAAACCAATATTGTGCTGATAGCACCAGTCCTTAAGCCACTTATTTATTACATGTCTTTTCCTGTTCCTTCCAGCTTCCATCCCTGATACTGAAGGAATTGAACAGAGCACCACCTGCGCACCTGTCTAATCAACCGTCACCCCAGAATACAATCCAGTCCTTCCAGGCAGATGGAAATTTACACTAGTGAGATAGAGTGTTACCTCTTAGAAGAACTTTGCAAATATAGGTTAATTTTTACCGTGACCCTTCTGGATTTATTCAAAGATATGCCACTTCCATATGGTTTTTTTCTCTTTTTAGAGAAAATAGGAGAGTGAGACTCTCTCTTATTTTTATCCTCAAACCCAAAGAAAGCTTCTCTCTGCATTTAGCTGAAAGAATTCCTGTATTTTTCAGAACAAAAATAGTTTCAAGATGACTTTCATGTCAAAACTGTTCTTAAGACATTTAAAAGTATAAGATATTATTTCAAAATGAGATCAGACACTTTACACTAACTCCAATGCTTAAAGATACTTCTCCCAGTTTCCATCCTCACAATAAAGCATGGAGTTTGTTTGCAAAAAACTTTGAAAAACATGCCTTGGCTAGTTTGCTTTTCCCTTCTTGCTTTCTACCCCTCTTATACACAGAAAACCATCCTTCATTAACAGGCTTACACTCATAGGCAGTCTCTTAACAGCAAACTGATTCCCCTTCTTCTATGCCACTCTCTGATCAGATCTTGTCTCTTAATAAATTCAGACTAAGAACTGTCACACCTTACACTCTAGCCCAAAGATTTACTGACAGACAAACAGAGAATTTTTTGCTTCCCTTGCATGCAAACAAAGTAAATAAATAAGGAGCCAAAGTAATAATACTGATAGTCTGCACCCACTTAGCACCCAGCTGTAAACAAAAGAGCAAATCAAAACAAGCTGACATCTAATAGTTTGGACATTGTAGAGTTTGCTGCCAGGCACAGGGGCTCCACAAAATCAACCCTTAAAAATGCAAAATCTGTGGGTTAGTGCTCTCTATTTTGTAATGTTTACAAGCACTTGGTTAATGGCCCAGGATGCTGGCAGTACAATGCATATAGCATTGGTAATATTATCTACTTCCTATTTTATATTGTTTCCACTGGAGATGCATGACTGTATTTGCTTTCATGCTGTTAGGTTAAAATGCCATGCTGTTTTTCATGGCAACCCACTAAAAGCACTACCAGAGTAGAGTGAATCAAATTTTGCTCAGTGTGTAGCACTGAGTGAAGAACGACTGAAAAACTAGATGAAGCTGCCAGACTTATGTTTAATAAACTTGGTGGAAAAGCAGTATAAAACTATTTTCCCCTGCAGGGAAGTATAAAACTGTCTTCCAAACCCTCATCTAATTTCTGATAGAAGACAGTGTTATCCTTTCTTAAAAGAACTGGTAAATTTTCTTTTTTGTGTCCTTGCTGTCCATTTTTCTACTGTAAAAAGGATTTAATTATCCAACATGTTACGTGTCTCTGTAGTGTCTCCAGGAAGACACAAAAATATTTTTTTTCTTCTAGAACAACTTGGTTTGGGGAAATGAAAACTTGCAATTAAAGGCTGAAGCAGAAGATGTGTTTGAGAGGTTTCCTGCAGGGAGGATTTCACATGGAGCACTATTATGGGCAATGGCATGCCCAAAGGGTTTCTCTCTGACTACCCTTCCAAATTCCAGTCCAGCTCTCTGGTTGTAAACTTTGCACTCTTATTTTCGTGTTTTTTAACTGTCCAGCTTTAACCTTAAAATTTTGATTGGGTCAAAACCCAAGAGACAGCACTTTACCTGCCCTCTAGGCTTCTTATAAACACGTACTGTAAATCACAATTTCACATGCTTCTTTTCTGCTGTTTTTCAAATGGCTGGCATTCCACATTTCCCCATGTTTTTAATAAATGGGGATGTCAACAGGAATGCACCAGCCTGTTTATGCAACTGCCTGGTGTCACAAATGTTAGTGATCTGCTTGCTTATTTTCATGACTTCCACATGCTGTACCTAGAGTCCTGCTGATACCCTATTTAACTTGACATGTTTCTGTTTGTGCTAAGCAGGTTGGATGTTATTGCATCCATTTAGGAACAGATGTTACTTAGTATACCCTGCACTCCCCCACATGGTCTTTTTTCACAACTCTCTGAAAACAGACCGCAGGGATTGCACTCTCACTTCTGTGTCACCCTTCCCACAGCAACTCCTGGAAAGAGAGAGTAGGAAAGATGAGCTTTTAATGTTGTTATGAAACCATATGCACCCTGCTGCCACCATATCAGAGCGTGTTTTTTTCCCAGAGTGTTTAATACACCTCTTTTGACGCTACAGAAAATGAATTGTGAAGGATACTGCAGTTAGAAAAGGGTTGATTTTTGCCTGGGGAAAAGAAAATCAGAAAAGGCTATAAAATTCACTGTTCAGTATTAATTTAATCACAATACATATTTCAGCAGTGTACAGTGTGTTGCTTTTAATGCACAGCTACAGTTCCATGCCTATCTTTTTCTCTAGTCTAGCCTGCAGCTCTCGCTGACTATGAAAGTTAAGATTTATAGTGATAATATTTGCTATCTGACAACGAGTTTCAAAGCTAACAGCTTTGTGGTGTTTTCTCTATGTTCTTGCATATGTTTTTTGCACTTGCAACAACCATTAAAGTTTGATAGCAGAATTGTGCACATCGTGAACATGAAAATGAGAATATAATTACCCCTGTGTTTTCAGATCACTAAAATCAATCTTCTTGTTTTATTATGAAGTATCAGGCTGGCTGCAGTTGCAATTACTTTCACAAAAATCCTCACAAAATCTAGCAGATATAATGACTACTATGCTACAAATCAGAATGTTTCTTCCTATGTCTGAAACCTGAAAGCCATTTATCCTCTTCTCATAATACATCATCCAAAACAAAAATTCACAAAGTACCTAAATGTGATCTTATTTGTCTGAAGCAATTTCAAAGGAAATGCAAAAATAGAACGAGGAGAATTGCTAGACAGATTTAGACCACCTGCTAGACTGTAATGCTTTTTATAAGGGACCAGAGTTTTTCTTTTCTTTAAATAAATTTTTAAATTATGCATATAACTGATACAGAATTCTTTCTTTAGGAGAAAAAGGTGTGTTGATGACAGGCATATTTAACTCTGGAAGGTAAAGCCAATCTGAAAGCATAGCTCAGGTAGGTGGTACCTTGAGCACAGCTACCCAGCACTCACTGGTTGGGAGGTACTGGTGTCTGCTCACAGAAACAGAGATTCACGGGTAAAGGTCATAGAGATGTCCATCCAAGAGCACTGCTAAATGAGACATGGGCTGGGCTGATCTGTCCTGCTCTAGTGGTTTAGGTATGTGCAGGATAGGAATAAGGAAACAGACAAGTTATTAGCAGCTTGACATCTCAAACTGATTTGGGGTGGGAGACTGGAAGGTGATGGTGACACAGGTAGAGAATTGTGATTGGTGATGGGGATGGGGATGGGGAAAATTGCAGACATCAGCTCATGGCTACATAAGTACCAAAGCCTTTTGCATCTTATTCTGCCAATCTTTTTCTAAACATCAATAAAGAATGAAAACAGCTACCTCTCAGGAGTCACTTGGTACCCGCCTGCCTGGCACATTGTATCAGTCTGGGCTTAAGTGCAGCTACAGACAGAGGCTGGGGCTGCCAGACAGGATTTGGTCGGTGTGAATCCTCTTTCCTCAGGTCCACTGTGGTGTATGAGCCGCACCAAAGCCAAAGAGAAGCCAGAGACTTGTGCTAGCATGGCTGTGTAGTGTGCTAGTGCCAAGGAGCAGACATCTCAGAGCTGGGATCTGAGCACAGAAGTCATTATCCCATACTCTGTATAAACAAATTATATGTAGTGCCACTGAGCAGTATGCTTCTGTTCTTGTGGTTACAGCACCTTAATCTCCCCCAGGACAAGCATTGCAATAAATATCTATTTAATTCCCAGGCAGCAGCTCTTTATCTTGGCTGTTGATTTCAAACTGCCTCACATCAAATTTCCTGAAACCTAGGGTTTCTCATGCACTGAATAATATTTATTTCTGTTGTATTTCAAAACAAAATCCATCATTAAAATCTCACCATTATGGCACAATTTTATTTCTAAATGAGATAAATGATTCCTTCCCTCCCACCTTCTTTAAAACCATCTGCAAATTCTTTACTTTTTGGCTAGCTGAAAGCACAGAGAAAAGTACATAAAATGTTTCATTTGTTTCTCCACAAGTGTTCAACTACAAAGAGAATTCTTAATCACGGTTGGTCTTCATGCAAAATATGGCTTCAGAGAAAATTTTGAACTTAAAAAAGCTTTTTAAATAAGTTGTTATAAATGCATTTCATAAAAAGTAGATATTCATATGATCCTCGCAAACACATAAAATTTTTTAAAAACATTTAAAAAATCTCATGAAACACATGAAGAAACATGATTAAGTCAAGAATCTTCAGTTCAGACACTTTGCAATGGTGTAACAGATACAATTGCTATTTACTAGCCGTAAATAGCAATTGTATCTGTTACTATATTGTCTAGATATGTTTATCTGGATCAGTTTCCTGAATACATACAATGGAAAAAAAAAAAGACAATGGAACATGTTCTCATCTAGCCTTTCCAAACATATATTTACAGACTTTAAATTACCCTCTTCAAATGAACTAGTGAAAGATCTTGTCTACTAAATGGAGAGTCATGATAAAGAATTTATATTTTACCTACTGGGAATATCCTGTTCAGACTTAGCCAAAACATTCAATTTTGATAACACTCATGATCAATGTACCCCCTTTATAGTAAATTACTGTAACCAATTGACTTTTATTCGTCAATGTTTATCACCTAGTTTCAAATATTTAGCCTTCTTGGTCCAAATTTTTAATCCAGCTGACCATCTGCTGGTTTTTTTATTCATTGTGCACTCCTCTTTTATTATCAGATCTTCTGTTGGACCTTTTAAGTATAAGGGAATTTTGAAGATATAAGGGAAGTACATTAAATTATTTGTTCAACCATAAGCTTCACAAAGCTACATGACAGGGGTCAGAAACCCCTTGACAGGGTGATTGTCCTCACACCTCAGTTTGACTGACACTCTCAGGTCTGGCCTTCCTTGCCTGGAGCAAGGAAGGGCCCCTGGAGCATATGCTGTTTGTGCAGATGGAAGCTGCACACACCTGAGTTGCTGGCAGGACACCACTTTCCCTTCAACACCACCATGGGTGTGCCAGCTTGAATTCAGCTCCTCACTGCAGTGACTGGCATGTGGCTGATGCCAAAAGCAAAGATAGGCTGCACAACCACTTTCTACATGTTTCTACAATGTTACAGCAAGGCCTTTTGTGATAGAAAAAGGATTATTGGTTAAACTAAAAGAAGGTTGACTTACACTAGATTTAAGGACAAACCTTTTTACAATGAGGACAGTAAAACAGGAACAGCTTGCCCAGAGAGCTTACAGATTCCCAATCTCTGAAAATATTCAAGGTCAAATTGGACAGGGCTCTGAGCAAACTGATCTAATTGAAGGTGTCCCTGCTTATTGCAGACGGGGTTGGACTAGATGACCTATGAAGGTCCCTTCCAAGATGAAGTGTTCCATGATTGATGATCTCACTGGCCCTGTCTGCCTCCCCACCATTGCCTCCAGCTCCTGTATCCTGGCTCCCCTGTCCCTGCAGGGCAGCACTGCAGCTGCTCCCTGGCAGTAACTCCTGGCAGTGGATACAAAATGGAAATCTCTCACAGTGTACTACCTGTACGACTTAATATTGATTTTACCAGGAAGAACACTGTCAAAAAGTAGACTGATGATTGATACACTGAACTGCTGCAAGATCATTTAAAAACACTTTCCAGCAAAGATCGTTTATAGAATTCCATTTTAGACTCAGGGCTGCAATTATTCTAAGGACCAGCATACAGAGATGACAAAAATTTGTGATTTCTGCTTGTGATCTCTTAGATGGTCATACCTCTTCTTTGAGAAAAATTCCAAAAATTAAAACACGTATTGATTAAAGAAAAGTTGCTTAATTTTGACTAAAATTGTGTTTGGCGTAATGACATTTTAAACTGAGCTATTTTGCTTTGATTTTTTTTGTAACTAAAATTTTTCAATCTCTTATACTATAAACATGAATTTGTAATAGGGAAGTTTGGAAAGAGGATATATAACATTCTCTTTAAACTTCTGTTTAAAATTCAAAGTCCCTAATTATAGGTTTTAAATTCATATTCTATTTTGCAAACAATACCATAATTATGAAGGATTTTTAATAATGAATGAATTAATAATGTGTTTCTTTTTTACAATATTTTAGAAACCTATCTTCATCAGTAAAAAAAATTTATGATGTGTATGCAACACACAGTGTTTTTATACAGTATACGTGTTGCTGCAAGCAAGCACATAAAGGGGCCTTTGTTTAATGGGTGGCCACTGTGCACAGCCATCACATAAGTCAAAAGAGTGAATAATTTAATCAAGGTTTATTTCTTGTTTTGTAACAAAAAAATAGAAAGAAATGAGAGACTTGCAAACAAATCTCACAAGCTTAAAATTAATGTCAAAGAACTCTGCTTTTGTAATCACAAGTCTAACAACTACTTGAACTGTTGGGGGTGAGGAGTGGGCTTTTGTTGTTTGGTTTTTTGCTTTTATAAATGATGAAAACTGACCACCATAAAAATACTGCCAATACAATGCCACCAGTATAGGTATGTTAACTTTTTACTTATATTATAAAGCAAGTGGTATTTAACTTGTAAATATTAGTTCTGAAGAAAAAGAGGTGCTGAAGTTCTCTGGGCCCTTTGCCAGTATTTCCCCCACTGCAACCTGAATCATTCCAGAAAATTATACTATTGTGAAAATAACCTGCAAGCTTGAACATTGCTTTGTATGGAGCACCTGCTGACAGAACTGTGCCCTGAAGGCTGGGGTACCTCATTAGAATCATCACCAGAAGTGTACATGTAGGAGTCTTCCTATAAGAGCAAATATTTAAAGACACAAAAGCACACAAAGCCAGTTTGCAGACTGCAGCTGAATAAATATTAGGGAAAAGAAGAAGAAATAATAAAATATATTACACATTAAAAAATCTATGTTAGAAGAACACTATTAAGGCAAAATGTCAGAAACAAAATAAGTTAGAAAATACCAGCATAACTACTACTTGTGCAAATCCAGTAATTTATTCTTTTGCACTTATTTCCTAGGATGAGGAACTGCAACTTTTTAAACTAGTTATTTCTGAAAAAAAAATTCTGAATTAATAAAAATATTTATGCACTGATGTAAAACGCAATGAAAGAAAGAAACAAGTGGAAAGAAGTAAGTATTGAACTTGTTCATTTGGAGTTTTTCTCACTGAAATATTTTGAGAACTAAATTCAAAATGATCCATTCCCAGAATTAAGAAATAGAGATGATATGCTGAATATTTATGTTTCTCTTTGTACCTGGTGTTCAAGATATACATCTATAAGATAGGAGAAAAATTTACATAAGGCAATGTAAAGGCAGTGTTTAATTCCAATTTTTTTTTTTAGTTTTAAAGAAGATTAGGCCATTAGCTAGTAACTAGATGGGTCTAATCTTCTAAAAAGACTAATCTTGCCTAGACTCCAAGAGAAGCAAGATGACAGTATGACATTTATAAAGGGAGAGGTGGTGATGTGGGTGTGATCAAACATTCTTATTAAAGAGTGACACTAAGAAAATACAGGTTAGGTTCTTTGTAAAGATGTACCCATGTGGATGCCACCACAAAACAGTCTAAAAGCCTAAAGAAATCAGGGCTCACCACTGGGAAGGAGTCCTCAGTTTCTTGATGACCAGGACAAAAGGGAATAAAAGGGATCTTGGTAGTTTTTTTTTTTATATATATAATTTTATATATATATATATATATTTGTTATATTTTTCTCTCTATATATTTTTATATATAGTTTTTTATTGCAGTTGAAATAGATGTGAAATTACTATATACAATTTAATTCATAAGCTTATTATTTAACATTCAAGCACACCACATTGCAGTGCAGATTTTGTGCTTACTCTTTTCCAGTGGCTGGCTGCAGGGCTTCAAAAGCAGGAAAACCACTGCATACTAGGCAGTCAGGATAGCTAACACAGGAGAAGTAGTATTGCCAGACAGTCAAACTAGCCTCACTTGTTCCAGATTAAAAAGTATAAACAACTGTGAGAAATGTTCAATAAATAGTTTATCTGAGGGAATATATATTAAATTATTTTAGATATATCTATCTATCTATCTATCTATATATATATATGTATGTATGTATAAATGGCTTGGGTTGTACAGTTCCAGTATCTCAGCACAATGTAAAGTGCATTGAACCTTGTAAGAACGGATGACCTACTAAAGTTTCTTATACCAAGATTAATTTCAACTAATCATGAAGAAAAATTGTCCAGACCTCTTTGCTACCAAAATTGAACTTGCAGATTTTCACAATGCATACTAATTATTACATTACCTTTAACAGAGACACCTCCTGTCTCCTGTCATTCATCAATAGCCCACTTGTAATGCAAATTTCTAACTAACAATACCCCATATTCCTCTGCTAAGTCTATCTGTGACTTATTGAAACCACATGTTCTTTCTAAAAGAAAAGCTGCTGAACACTAACCTAAATCAGCTAACTAGTCAGATTTTACAACATGCTAAGGTTTTATTTCTATATCAACCATTGGTTTCTCAAAGGAAAGTCCTCCAGGAAAAAAAAAAAAAACAAAAAAACAAACAAACCACACAGTATGATGATACTTGAGTTCTGAAACCGGGCCAGTATCTTGTAATCTGAACAGTAGTCTTGCCACCTGGAAATGTCTTCCTTTATCAGTTATGTCCTTTCTCAACCAGAGATAAGAAATACCAGTCTATTTCTTTATAACAGAGTGATACTGAATGGTATTGTATTACTTTCCCATGCTTCTTCTTTTCCTGTCCTTCCCCACCTTTTGTTTTATATATCAGCTCTTCTTGTACTCTTACATTGTAAGATTTTCAGAACAGAAGTGATTTTCTGAATGGTAGGACTATTATCTAACACAGAGAGATTTCGCTTTCATATATCACTATGATGCAAAAGGCAATTTGTTATTAATGCAGAAAAAAACCCCCATTATTTTACTCTTCACCTGCTGTGGCAGAAGGAAAACTTTTCTATTTATTTTAATCTTTAAGCTCATGGAAGTTTAGATTGAAGTAGGGTGATACAATGTGCATCTGAACTCTTTGGCATACTATTCTCTGATCTGAAGTATCTGAAACTTTGTGTCTGGATGCTGTGTGGCTTGCTAGCAGCTGAGGCCAGATGTGACCACATGTGAAAGATTTCTAAAATAGCATCTAAGTATTCATCATGTTTCCTACTTAGTGACATGGCTAGCTGGTAGCAATTTCTCTCCTAGGATTTAATTTACATTCCTCCAAGAGCTAAGACTGTATTTGTTGTTCCTTACTAAAAGTAATTTGTCCAGAGTTTGGCAATTTGCACTTTCCTGTAGCTGAATGCCAAATGTCATTGTTGATCACAAGATGTATTAAATGTACTAATTGTAAAAGCCTGTTTGTAAAAGTAGACATGCACATTTGCATGACAAATTTGCACTTATGATTCCTTCATGTATATTGTGACTGTAATGTTTCAATGTGTGGATCTTGGATCCTACTGCACATACCTCACTCATCTCCTTAGTATAGCCAGAAGGATCCTGTGCCTTTCCATGCACATTGTGCTCACCCTCAGAGCTGTATCATGTCAGCACAGGCAGATTTAGTGCTGCCTGAGGAACTGCTCTATTGCCCTCACCTGAAAGATGCCTTCCCACTCTACTACATGAATTTAAAAGTTCAAGTTACACAGGCATTAGAAAATATAGTTTTATGTTTCTTGTGCTTAGACAGGGATGTCAGCAGGTAGACCTGAGACAAAAGCTAGTTCCCAGCCTGTGACTAAATTTCAGGAACTTCCCAGCATTTTCTATCAGGCAGGTTTAGGGGGTGCCCTGCTCAGTACTGCATTTCAGATCTCTTTTAATGTTGCTTCCTCCCATGCACCTAACTTTAGATTTTGGATGTCATTTTGGCTGTTAGTCAAGAACTACTTTCAAAGAGAGAGCTGCAGTTCTCCTTACTGCATTAAACTGGTTGGTTATGGCTGAAATTGATGTTAACCCAAGCCTCTGCAAGCCTCTGTCAAGTCTCTAATCATCCTGGATCCATTGCTGCAGTGTGTGACTGAACACATCTCTTCCAAAGCCTCTATCAACTAAATATGTCAACTATTCTCTGAGACAATCAGATATTTGAGTTGTTTGAATGTCATTATAATTAATCCAGATTTCCAAGAACCTATGAATTTCTATGCATTGTTTCTACTTTATATGTTTTTTTCTCTTATTAACTGCTGAAACCATGCCAAAAGTAGGAGATAGTGCAGATGATTAGAGATGCAATTTTAGATTACACTATCTGATTTAGAGTGTTCTAAAATACAGTACAATACTTTTAATGCTACTGTTTTTATCAGTACATGGACTTTCATTTCAATGTAACTGAAAAGCAGTTTCATTTAACAACCGGTCAAGATCTACTTTTCTGTGTTATTTTAAATTGCTGGATTTTTTTTTCTTAAGAGAGCAGCTGAATAAGTAAAACAGCAATTGTTAAAGAAAAATAGCAATTTTACTGAAATATAGACTATTAAACAATTCATTTGCATGTGAATACAGAACTACATTTAACAACAGAAACAATTTACAAGTGGCCATTCAGGCATTTTAAAAAATACATTAGTGTGGTTTCCCCAGAAGACACTGTACATATCAAAAGGAACGATCTGAAGGCATTCAGAAGTCCTATTAGCAATACTTTCAATAGCTGGAGCATAAAAGTGTATGTGTTGCCTATATATCTTCAATGAAAAGCTGTGTGTTATCTTGTATTCAGGGCTGTTAGTTCAATAACTACACAAACTAAAGAAAATTACATTAAAATGAGTTAATGATACTTAAAACTTTTCTTGTTCTCCATTGCCTCTTGGTTCAATAGCTTCTATCTCAACAATTTTTTTCTGCATATTGTTCTAAAATTAGTCTAATATTAGGGATGTCTAGGATGCATCCATTTTCAAGGCTGAATTCTTCCATCCATTTCAAAAATCTAACTTTTCATTTATGGCCTAATATAATTTAAATTTATTTCTCTGCTGATCGAAACTTCAGCACAAGAAGAGCAGAAGAAGATCAAAGCAGTTTCTGAGAATTCTACATCTATAATAAATGCAATCTGGGGGGTTAATTCAAGCTAGTGAGTTTCCTGGACCTGGCACCCCACCACATGTGATAACTATCTGCTGGAAGAAGCAGTTTTTGCCTGGGTACATTATTTTCCCAATAGAGGTTAGTTTGCATCTGGCAAACACCTGGAGCAAGATTTCTAATGTCATTATCCCTGAAAGAAGTCTCACTTTTTTGTGCCTAAACCTTTTTTTAACCAAATGACTGTTAGGAGCAGTCAAGGGATTTTTTTCAGTATTGTATTGCAGCCCAAAACCAAAATACTAATGTAGACAGAGCCCTAACATTCTGATTTTTATTACTTTGATTGGTATTTCCGCTGTGTTTTCTTCTCCCTGAGTTAGCTGGGTACTGCTCTGTGAACCAGGCATTCCTCCTTTATCCATGTCTCTGAGGAAATGAATCTTGTATTGTTTATATCAAAATGAAAGAAATTCAAAAAAAGGTCAACCCAGAGCAGCTGGTGGTTAAAGAAACTTCAGTTACATGTGAAATACACCTCCTTAAACAAAGAAGGCTTTGAACCCAGGCCTCCCACCTTCAAAAGTGGGTAAACTCATCCCACTCAAATATCATCTTCACTGGTAGCTTTTTTTGAATTAAGTACATGCCCTAGCCCTCCTTGTCTTACAGAGAGCTCTAGTGACCAGGCCAAGGACTGCAGAATAATGTAAATCTCTCCATTCAATCCCAGCCATTTACTGACATCAACAGAGGAGCAAAATGCAAGTTACCTCCTCTGCAGTCCCCAGCAGCCTCCTTGTGCCCAGTGCTCTGCAGTGGTGCATCCCAGCTGGAGAGAGGCTGCCCACCTCTCTCCATGCACTGCAGGGTTAGCCACCTAACACATTGCCAGGCTGTTTTTTACTTAAAGACAAATAAATGTATCCAGGACTTTTTAAGTCATAAAACATCACAGTTTATAGCTAGGGGAGCTTACATTTTAAGAAAAACATAGTTCATTAAGACAGGAAGCACTTGAAATCTACAGGGGGTGAACACTAGAAGTTTATCTAATATTATTGACTTCCTTATGTTTCAGGAGTGCAAAGACAGCAAATCACTGGAGTAACATAGCATCTCTGCAGGTCACACTACCTGTTGAAAAAGACTGCATAAGAGCACAGAAAGATTGGTTCAAAAATATTTCAGACCTCACAGTCCTGCTAGCAAGTAATACCAGGAAGCCAGCTCCTAAATTCTTCATTTACTTTTTTCTCAGCTAAGAAATCCAAATGGAAGTAAAAGGGATATATTCTACAGTGAAGGGGGGAAAAAAGCTGGGGGGCAGGGGTGGGGGGAAGAATAGGTATTAGGAAAAACAATAGCAGAAAAAAAGAATACCATGTTCATTCAAAGTCACAATTTCTAAGATGTGGTATAACTCCCAATACAGCAGTTATTTGAGCTTATAAATACATTAAAGAGGCAGACAGGGTTACAAACAGTCATTATATATTTTGTGTTAAATACAGACCTCAAATGCCATTAGTGTTGCCACATTTTGGGAGATACTAAGACGAAAGAAAATTTACACATGTATAGTTGCTTACAAAGATATTTGTGACAGCAGAAACAGAAGTGTTTGCTCTTAAATGATTCTAGAACTCCACAATAGTTGTGCTTTAACAATAGTTGCCATAGATTAGCTTTAGTTGTCACCTTCTGCATAAATCAAGGGGAAACTAGGTCAAGATGTACTAACAAGCATGTAATTGCCATTGTTATCTATAAGATAAAGCCACCTCCGTTTGTGACTTAGCTTTACAAAAACTGCCAGGTTGGATCACACCATTAGCCTGTCATACTCGACATCTTGTCTCACTGTGGTTAGCACCAGATGATTTACAAAGGACCAAGAAGTTCCAGCATAGACAAATACAGGATAAACTGCTGGTAGGACATTTCTTCATACCTCCTCTGGCTTAATGACTTGTTTGTGTCTTGGAGCATAAACTTTAAATACCACATATAGGTAGGATAAAAAATATTTTTGTAAGTGTGCACTTGAAATTCTTGGCACCATGAAGCATCAATATTCTAAAATTGGATTAATTGTATTTGAAGCTGGGGCTAAGCCCTGAATATAATTTTGCTTGTAAGTTTCAGTTTAGAAACTTTACATTCCAGGCTATAGTTGTTGTTAATGTGTGTTTCCTAAATAACTGTAATATTTCATTAAACATCTGAGAAATTACACTTCATCTTGGTTCCTTGGAGTCTCAAGATGATTCCTGAAACCTTGAAAGCACAATTTTTGAGTTACTACAAAGAAATACATTGGAGATCCAAGCTGGGTATAAATATTTTAGAGTTCCAGCTAAAGGAACTACCACAAAAAGGCAGCAGATTTCCTTCTATGTTAGAAATATGCTTTTGAGTCACCATCAGCTTAATTTAGAGGCAAACAGAAATAGGTAAAACATTTAGAATGGTTTGTAAATATGAGGGAAAAAAAAAAAAGAAAGCTATAATTAACCTACTTAGTTATTCATCAGTTTATGTCCTTTCTGCAGGCAATGTCAGCTTAAATATTCATATTCCTGTCTTATATTCTGGCCTGGTTTTAAACACTCTGAAATTTCTGTCTTTCTCCTCCTCCCAGTGTTCCAGCTCATAAATTTGAGCACACTAAATTGAACTGGGAAAGTGATGTGAACTGAAGAAAAAAGATATTTTTATTTTTCAAAAAAGCTACTTAGATTGCTATTTTTTTAGATGGGTTAACTCTGTCGCATGAAGTTTTTCTAAACACTGAATATTATATTTATTTATAGGTCTTCTCAAATTTGAATGTAGACATTATTCCAGACACTTACATAGAGTTAATAATCTTAGCTCACTGACAACTATGTCTTTCCACCAGCTAATAATGAGAAATAATTTCTATATGGTTAAATCCTGGGTCAATTCTTTAGGTTTATCAAAATATAAAATATTCATAGAGCTACAGTGTAAGAACTGTGTGCCCTCAATTTTGCCTTCTGACCAGAATTTCAAACCAAATTAATTCATTTACGTCAAACCACGCAAATCCAGAGGACAATATAATCTAAAATGTGTTTTAAGACTGCAATTTTTAAGGAAAATTTGAATTTTGTGAGGACCTAGTGGCTTCTTCTTGTGACCTGGGCAAGGCACTTTTGCTTCACCAAACCCATTTCCTTCTCACCTACAGTGAGAGTTCTGACAAATATGGACTCTACTAACCATCTAAGGCTTGCTGCCAGCTCTGAGATCTCAGTATACCCACAACAGCAAAAGGGCTGTGACCAGCCAGAAAACCAGGATGGTTAACAAGCATGTCTCATCAAAGCATCAATGAGGCAATGTAGCATCAACTTAACCTGGTAGCAGTGGAGATCTTTTGTCCTGTGTCCCCATGTCTGGGCTGGGCAAGGCTGTGGGGAGCAGGAGACCAGCCCTGCTTCAGCACCAGTGACACAGGGACTGATGGCCCTGGGGGGCTGGCATGGGGCAGGGTGGGGAAGGGAACTTTCCTTCAGGGTGGGGCTGTGGACAGGGAAGCAGGTCAGGGACAGATAGCTCCTTAGTCCCCTCAAAACCCCAACAGGAGACACCAGGAGTGTGTTCAGAGCAAGTCCCAACACAGTAAATAGTTCGCAATCTGTGTTGCACTCAGAGATTATCTGAGTTGCATTAATATGCAACTCTTTGTTATCAATTGGACATTTGTTAAAACTAATCTTACTTTTGTTTACTGTTCACATGAAGAGCTATATAAATTTTCAGACAGATGAGATGCAATTGATCTAATCTCTCTGGATTACTACAAATCATCTGATGGGATGTCATGTAAGATATTTTATTAGTGCATCTGAAGAAGGTAGGGATTAATAAAATCCTGTCTGATGGAGAAGAGATTGACTGATTGGGGGGAGGGGGGAGAGAGAAAAATGAGTATGTTTAAATATACAATCTGAGTATGTAGTTTTTCAGAAGAGCTCCTGAGTAGAGCTTGAGGTCACTCACAAATTCTGCTAAATGTAGAAATCTAGGACAAAGAGTGGAAGTCTCCTGACAACATCTGGTGATGAGAGCAAGCTGAGTGATAGCCTTCATATTGCTGAGAATCAGAAGATTCAGAATAAGGAAACTCTCTCTGTCTTCAATGTTGTATAGTCTAAAAATGGTACTTAAGAGAATTAAATGCAAGGTCACCCATTTAATAATGAGAATGTCTGCTCTGAAGTGGAATTTACCCATTGGAAGTGATAAAGGAGAATGGTATTCTGTGGCATTAGGTAATCATTGGATAACTATGATTCAACAGCACAGTGTAAGGCTAAAAGCCAAGCCAAGAGTGTATCAATGGATCTGGTACTGTGAAGATGGAGAACTATTAATGTCATTGTAAAAAGCTCATGCAGGAGGGTGAATAAAACCCCTATCACCTGTACTCAGAGCACAGGAGATCATGCTAAAGCAAACACAGAGAAAGCAGAGCAAAGGAACTGATATACTACCACACCAAGTGCAAATAACAGCTCCTTATAACAGTCTAGGAAAGTGTAGGACAGTGCTGCTCTCTGTGCATACAGCAGGAGGTAATAATCACTGCTGCAAAAAAAAGAACTGTTTGACTACAGAAGAAGATGAAATAAAAAGTGAAGGAGTCTACCATATACATAGTAAATATTTAAAATCACTGAAAGAAAAAGTTTGGAAACATCAGTTGCAAGTAGAATAGCAAAACTAGCAGTAGACTGGCGGCTTAGGGAGTTGCTTTTTCTATTTTTTAACTTTTAATATCAAAATTCTTTTCTGATAACTTTAGAAAATGGATGGTACTGCAGTAGGAACACCAGAAAGTCACTTCTAGTTAAATTTAGGATAACATTCAATTACATTTAAGGTCCCAATCTAGTAGGATGTGTGGAAATAACCTCTACCAAAACCATGGCACTCATAAATAATCAGTTAGACTGCACTCAGTTGAGATGAAATGTATCAAATGAACCATTTTATCTTTTACATTACAATGAAAAAGAAAGATATACATTTTTGTGGACACTGATTGCAATGAAACCACATTTTTTTAATTTTTTATTTTTATTTTTTGAAATTTATTTTGAGTTTGAAAGTTTTGACAGAACATTAAAGGGAGTTAATTGATCACTTCTGGTTATGCCCTAGAAGAACGGATTGCACTAGTGTGAGAAAGGCTGTATTTCATTAGTGTAATAAAGGCTGTACAAACAACACAATAGAGTTAGACTGTTACCAATATCACTGTCAGCCTCATCATTCCATATTCAGCATAATTCTTTAATAACAGAGGTAGAAAGAATGGAAAATAAGGGCCACATAATTTTTAAGATATCAAAGGCCTTAATCAACAATTTGCTTCATTAAACACAGAATGCATCTCAGCCTGACAGAAACTCAAATCTGATTAAAAACAGGACAAGTGGTAAATTAGATATGCTTGTCAAGGAAGAAATCAACTGAAAGTATAATTCTCAATCCTTTTATATGCATCAGTGGGGTACTAATATAATTGTGCAGAAGCCACTTGACTATGTTCAAGTTAAATGAACTCAAACTGGGTAGATGTGGATGGAGTGACACAGTTCACTCATAACAGAAAAGTAGAGAGAGAGGCCACTATTAAGTGGATTTTTTAATTATTAGGTAAAAGATGGAACAGCAAAGCCTCCAAGCCTGCTATTCAATGATGATATAGTACAGAAAGTCTGCTGTTAGGTAACAACACAAACTCAGACAGATTCTCAAACATTTAGGATAAATGTGTGTTAGTTTCCTATAGTCACATCCTAAAGATTGTCAGAAGCCAAAATTTCTCATCAGATAAGGTCTTTCAAATATAAATTTTTTGTGGAATTTGCACAGATATTTTCCTACAGCCCTGTGGGATCTGTGGCAGAAGCCATAGTGAAACAGTTCAAAAAAAAAAAAAAGATTTAAATATTTCATAGAAAACCCTAGAATTATACATAGTCATAGGAAGCCCTGAAACTATAAATTAAATTTAAATTCTGTTGTGGGATATTTATTTGATCATGGCACTCACAGAAAGTTTTTCCCAGCCATATAAGAGAATAATAGGCCATCTTGCTTTCCATCCACGAAGTGATTCTTCTCCTAGATTTCAACTCTCTCCAAGACACTGCTAGACTCACTAGCTCTCAACCTTTTTCTTCTAAACCAATCAGATGCTTAAAATTTTCTGTAACAGCTGCTCCTAAGCATTCTTTCCAAAAAGCAAAGATCTGGCAGAAACTTCACATTCCGTAACCAAATTATTTATTTAGTTATGTGGCCAATCCATTGGTACTTAGTGCTGAAATGCTTGTCTATCATTCATTGTCTCATCTCAGAGCAAGATAAACATAATACCTTCCAATTAATTAAAAGAGAGGCATGTAGATCTTAACATTAACATGTATAAAATAGTTTAATATTACCCACAATATCATATTCTCCACATCTTTTTGATAATGAAAAGTTCAAGAAAATATTCTCCAGTCAGCCATCTTATTCACAGAATATGTACTTTCTTATGAGAGTAAGTATCCCTCCTTCTTTTCTGGGAATTTCAACAGTATTTTTACTATGTATGAAGTAGAACAAATAGAAATAAAGATAAATCATAAGATCATAAGTTAAAGCCTGAAGGGTTTGTGAAAAGTATAGCAAAGCCTCTTCAATACTTCTCCTAGGGGAGAAGGAGAGACAGGAGTAGAGAGGAGATTGTGCACTGTGTCAGTGGACAGACACCCATTTTTCTAGGTTCCCTCTTCCTGCTTGGTGAATATATGCCTGTAGTCCATTTAAAAATTTTTGCAACAGAGACCCAGGTAAAGAGACTACATACAAGAGAAGGGTTGAAATGGCAGATTTTATTTTCTTCTGAATGGCCAAGGAGCAAAAGTTCTGAATAATTTGACACATATTTTTTTTCCTAGCAGAAGTATTTAAAAACCAAAGATAAATTATATTATTACTGTCAAAAATCAGAAAACTTATCCCACAGACATATATAAATTAAATTATTCTTACTACTGGGTAATATATAAAATTCACGGTAATTACATGGGAGACCAGACTCTACCTAGCAAGAGTCTTATTTATTTCAGCATTTCCATCTTCCATCTAAAAGCAGTACCCACTGCTTGAATTTTTTTTCATTTGAATAACAGAGGTGGTGGAAAGAGCTCCAGAGACTTCTCATGTCATCTTCAGGAGAATGCTACTTCAAGTGAACTCCCTCAGGAAAGAGTTTGCACTAGCAAAGTTACTGAAACCATTTCTTGAGATGGTGATTTTATTTTTAAGTGGTCGGAACACGTAGGAATTGTAGGCTCATATATTCTGACACCCAAAGTTTCACGTATCTTCAGCAGTTCTATACCCAGAAAGTTTTAACACAAAGTATGTCAAGTTTCTTTTTTTTTTTTTCCCACAGAAATAAAAAAAATAAATAAAATCACATTCCAAGTAGAGTTTTCTCTAATAATTTTCCTACCTGATTTCTTCCAAGAGGGGCAGCAAACTACTTGCTTTTCTTTTGTACTTTCCGGACATGTTACCTGAATAACAGCCATTGCATCAGGCATGCAGGCAGAGATAAGGCACAGGGAACATGACTTAATTAGACCCTATTTTTATTAACTTGCTTCATTTGGAAGCTGCCCACTAATAATTCACACTGCATTGATCATCAGTCCTTCCTTAATCGTTTGTACATGTTGCTATCACCAGCTGCAGATCAGGCCCCCAGGCTGTTTTGGATGCATTCATCAGCCCATTGCTTAAAATCTGAAGGGAATAATAAACTGGTTCCAGTACAGTCCATAGCAGACAGTGGAAGCTCCATCAGGAATCTTCCATTTTCTTGATGCACTAGGCCTATAGCAAGGTCCTGTTAAACAATAGCAGACTAAACCTAGTTCCTCACCCATGTGAGCAATTCTGGGCAGTGATAAAGGGAAGACCCCAGACATATTTCTGTCTCAATCAGCCTGAGAGAGAAAAATTCCCTCCTTGTTAAAAAAGGTCTTTATTATTAAAACTAGCCTTTAGGGATCCTGGCTGTGCCCCTGAGGCCAGAGAGAAGTTTTGAACCAAGACTTACTCTTGATGGAGGAGGAGCAGGATCGAAAACATTTAAACAAACTGGAGAGGTGGGACTTTTCAGCCTGGAAAAGAGAAGTCTCAGGAGAGATCGTCTCAAGATATGTAAATGCCAGATGTGAGGGAATGATGAAGGAGCCAGACTCTTCCTGGTATTACCTACTGACAGGAAAAGAGAAAAGAAATAAAAGAAATTCCATCTGAACACAATAAGTTTAATTCTTCTCATGAAGACAGTTAAACACTGGAATAGGTTATCAAGATAGGTTGTGAAGATATTCTGAACCTGGCTGGACAAGCTCCAGGACTGCTGGATCTATCTGATCCTGCTTGACCAGGGAAGTTGGACTACATGATCTAAAGAGGTACCATACAACTTAAAAATTTGAATCTATAACTATGTGACTGTAAATCTGTAACTATGTGACAATATTGCTATTTTCTTTGTGTTACAAAAGGAATGGAGAAAACCTTCATAATGCACACAAACCATTCAATGAATTTATACAAGATTTGATCCAGAAGTGGCTTCAAATAGACACAATAAAGTGGTTTTAGAATCACAGAATCATTGAAACTGGAAAAGAGCTCCAAGATCACTGATATGATAACACTAAGTGCCTCACCCAGTCATTTCTTGAACAACTCCAGGGATGGTGACCCTGGACAGCCCTGAATTTCCCTGAACAGCCTGTTCCAATGCTTGTGCTGCCAAAACAACACAACTCCTTATACTAGCTCATACAGCTATCTTTCACTCTAACCAGCAGAGTAGCTCTGACTATAGTCTTCTGTAACCATTTTTATTGTGCTTTAGGACCTCTGTCTACCAGTTTTAGAAGAAATCTCTATGGTGTAAGCTAGGACAGACTTTGATTTGTGAATCTGATCACAGGTGGTGAAAGGAATAGAGCCCTACTTTAAGTGGGCATTTACAGCCACACAAAGTGAACATTCTCCTGTAAATTACTGGCAGCACTGAATACCAGTGCTTCAAGTATCAAGCTAAATTATCCATGCTAGATGCAGGGCACAGGAAAATCTAGCTTGAGTGTTTATTTTTGTAAAAAAATAGTACTGATCAATTTGACATATGATTTAGAACAATTGAATACTCGTAATTTTAAATTGGACTTCTTTCAGGTTATTTGAAGCTGCCTAGAAATCAAATTTAAATGAGGTAATTTAAAATAAAAATAAACCCTTCTATACATGTAATCTATACTCTTTTTAGTAATACTCTTTTAAATTAGTGTATACTTATGTTCTGTACCTAAACCAGTAAAGCATTCAGAAGAAAACTAGCAAATACCACGAGTCCTTTTAAATTTAAAGGAGAAGCAGCATGGAACATGCTCAACAGTATTTAGTTGTGCAATCATTGACATTGCTGAATTAGTTTTTTCATGTAAATTAGATGTCTTGGTAATGGCATACAAAGATGGCAGTTTGTTTCTTGTTGTCACAGTGAATCAAAAACTGTACAATACTTGAGTTTTGGGGTTTTATTCAAGTTTTCTGGCTGTTTGTCAGGTAATTTTTCAATGTGTTTTTCACAATTTTTGAGAAGTGATTTGGTAAAGACATGCCAGTTATATAATTCTTGATCAATATGTCTGAGTACAGTGTTATCTGATGTATCACAGTTTTAAAAAATGGCATGAGGATGCTTACCACAGGTTGCATGATAATACCACGTTATGGGCAGCAGGGAGATTACAAATTTTTTAGTGTTGCCATTTCTTGGCTTCTCTAAAGTGAAAAGATACAGGTGAAAGGCATCACTTCCTCCCTGTAGGAAAAAGGGTCTTTCCTTCCAACCCTAGCCTCAATCTTTCCAATGGCAGCAGTAGACATCTAACTGTGACTCCTTGTCCACTCTAATAAACTTTTCTAAGCAGAGGGGACTGCAGGTTTGCAGACAGGATTTGCTGCCTGCTAAGTTACTCCTGGAAAAACCTTTTAGCTGGGAACTGCAGTGGCACAGCCCTCTGCTCTGGAAAAACTGGAAGTAAAACAGAATGAGTGCTATTTTTCTCTGTAAGGGACATGTATGCAACAAAAGATACATTTTCAAATTTCATAGCCAACCTTGATATTTGCCATAACTGTCAGTTTACTAAAACCTCTTAGAAAAACAAGCACAAATAATAGTTTTATTAATAAGAACTCTATAATGTGGTGATCAAGTTTAAACAGAATTTTTGAAGGTGAAGCAGATTTGAGAACCAAATCTAGACAGATTTTGAAATATTCTGCTGTTGTGCTAGCATAGTGTTCTTAGCATTATCATTGAACAAACTTGTTTTGTGGTTGGTTGTGTGAGTTACTGCTAAGAGCCAGTGATGGTTCACCTTTTAGTTGCTACTAAAGAAATTGCCATGAAATTTCCTTCTGATGCCAAAAGTAGTTTATACACTGGTTTAAATGATAATGGGTTTGAGGCACTAAGCACAGATTCAATGTTCCAACTGAATTACCTCCTTCCTTTCCAGTGTGCTGTCACATTAACCTGTCAGTTTTCTGCTGCTCCTAATTATTGTGGTGATATAATAGAACCCTGCTAAAAGTGGTTTCAACTTTCCTTCTTTTTTTCCTTTTTTTTTTTTTATTTTTTCTTTTTGTTTTTCTTTTTGTTTATTTTTTCATTTTTTTAATTTTAGTTAATGAGACTTTTCCAATGACTTTTCTTTCTTCTTTGGGTACATGATACTTGTGACAGAAGACCCTAAGTGTGACAAGATGGTGCATAAAACCACTATTTCAAATGTCACTGAAATTCTGATAATTGTGTTATGGCAGTGGGTGCATTGTGCTCACTCCTTCTGTTCACATGAAATCTTTTGTGAGGCCTCCCTGCCCTGTAAGTCCTAAATTACAAGCAAATTTCCAAATGACAGACCAGCTCCAGCTACGCAAAAACTTCAGAGCACAGTGCTATCAGCTGAAATTCAGACACAAGATGCAACAGAGATCTGTTGAGCTTTTGACAGATCAAAATGGTTTCAATGGTTTTGGGCCATTTCTTAGCAGCACACTAAACTGCTTTTCTCTCTTCATTGTCTGCACAGGAGGCCATTAGGCAGCAGGTGCAAGAACAGTGCTTCCTTTCCCCTTCCAGCTGGATCCCCAGAGCAAACGGCCTGTCACCCTATTAACTTCAGGTTTCTTCCTCTGGAGCTCAGAGAGGACAAAATTCCCTATTCCAGTAGTTATAAATGCTGCTCAGTTTCAATGTAATAGTGAAACAGCCTCAGATATGTATGGATCTAAGGGCAGGGGTTTTTTTAATCTGGAATTTCCAGCCAGTTCCATGTCCCTGATTGGCTTCCAAATCTTTGTCCTCTCAGTGCTGCTGGCTCCCATCCTCCCCCGGTTACTATCTGATGTAGGCATTTCAAAGATGCAGTGTGGAAAAGCAGCACAGTGCACTAATTAGTTTGCCCATGTTTAACTTTGAACTTACCTCTTTTGAGGTAAGTTCAATTTGATGTCTTTTGACATCAAATTGCAAGTAACATTGTGGTGTGATTTGTCTGCAGAAACACAGAGCTTAGAGCAAGTTTAAACTCCCATTTACTCACCATCTTCTGGCTTCACAGAAAAAAAACAATCATTAACAACTTTAGCAAACCAGCTCACAGGAGAAAGGGGTTTGTATACAATTCTGGCTAGTCCCAGCACTGAGCTAACACCTGGACTTAGAGGATTCCTTTTCACTTGATAGAATGACAGAACTTCATTAACAATTCTGAAAGGCTGGCTTAGATTTTCCTTCTATCCAGAAGACTGTGATAATAGTAAGTAAATTTAAATATTGGTTTGGAGCACTAAAACTGTTTTATGTCTGGGGAGAAAAAAAGTATTTATTTTACTAAATTAATAACAGATACATTATAAAATTACAGTCTTCCAACAGGGGACAAAAGCATCTGGTATAATGCCACCTACCTTGTTCTTTTGCCCTGTTGTTTGCTCTTAATAGGATTACAGCAAAATAGGAGAAAGTGCACTTGGTTTCTGCATTATCTGCATTCTGCAACCTGCTGCTGTTCTGCAGTCTTCACTGCTGGAGACTGACAAAATGAAGACCCAATATTTAAGACAATTTCTCTAAGCAGTCTCTTCTCTTTCTCAAATGTTCTTTAAAAGCAAGGTAAGGTATAACTGCAGCCAACAGGCTCCACAGAGTTGTATAGCTATAGACACTGCAATTATCTGACCTAAAAAGAAGGAAAATTTTCATATTAAAAAGCAATTTACAGGGAGCACTATCAGCAAAACATCAAGAAAAAAAAAAAAACTCCAAAAAGATCAAGCAAACAAAAAAATTACCACCATGAATAAAAACCCACTTCTTGAACAATCATTGCCCTGGCCATCTTTGTGCTTGAGTTTCTGCCTAGCTGTTATCTCACTAGTAAAGAAAATACATTATTTGGAATTTAGGTTCCCATGTCCCTTAAAGATTTTAGCTGCTTATTCTGGGAACACCTTCTCTAAAAGCAAGAATTTTGAAAATAAGTAAGTCAGTGCTGTGTAGGACTCAATAGTACCTCATTACAGGTGTCATATCTGGAAATATCTGGAAAGAAAATGTGGCAAGATTAATTCATATTGTTTGGCACAAATTAAATGTGTATATATATGTATATATTATACATATATATACATATATATACACATATTATATACATATATATACACATATACATATATATGTATATATATATATATATATATATATTTCATTCAAAGT
>VZRH01001274.1:96319-124980 GCA_013397555.1 Urocynchramus pylzowi
TTTTTCTTTTTTTTTTGTTGGGGTCCAATGTACATCTCTAATCTTAATTGTTAAAAAACTGCTATTTGTTCCTCTCCTGTTAAAATAGATTTTTTAAAGCTATTTTCTTGCCCTTCATCTACCACACACATTTTTGTTTCATTCCTAATAATCATTCACTCTTTTAATTTCTTTCTACTAATCTCAAATGAGCTTTTATGTTTATTCTATCATTTTTATCCCTAACTCTATCTTGGGAATAGGCAATAAGCAAAATCCATTTATTAACTACTGACTCTAGGCTGATAGATGTAGGATTCAATCCACTCACTCACCACAAATCTCTAAAAAGCAATTCAGTAATCTGAAAAATTTTCATTATTATGGCTTTGTAGTAGTGACCAGAAGTAGAGTGGAGAAATTTCCCAGACAGTAAGTAAAAAACTGGGGAGAGTTCAAAACAAATGAGTGTACACTAATTTCCTTTCCAAACTATTGCATGCAGAGACACTAATAGAAGCAAAGTCCATCATATCCCGAAGCATGTATTAATATCTTGAAACAAGAGATGCAGCACTATCCAATTGTACTGTGTTTCAGGAATCACTTGTTCTGTGTTCTGAAACCTGCAGTTTGGTTTGACCAAAGGATGACATTTCATTTTCTTGATATCAGAGTGTTAGGTATTGGTTCTCTAATTAAACAGCTTGATTCTAATAAAAAGTTAAATTAGTAAGTGTGCATGGTTAAAGTTGGCTGTAAAAATTGTCTCTGTAAAATCATAGAGAAATTAACAATTGCATACAACATTATCTCATGTCAGCAGTTTGCAGAAAATTATCTGAAAATATAATTAATTACAGTAAATGACAATATCTTGAGAGGGTCAGCTGAAAATTAAAGAGAAAGTTATTTTCACAGAACAGTACTTATTTTTACTAACACCATCTTTAAGACTAACTCCTGCAATTTATTTTTAAATCATTTTTAATTGAATGTTGAGTTCTTTATACTTACATTTATTATATGTATATATTTTAACTACTTTTAATATCATTGTTTCCTATTAAATTGTCTCATTACAGTCAATGCCAGTTTTGTCTTTTAGATTTTCATACAGTTATGATACAAATTTTGCTGCAAAGAAAATGAAAGTGATGGAATAAAGAAGGAACCTTTGATTACTTTGCTTAGAAGAATCACTAGTCATTTTAGCATTATACATTACTCGAGGAGAAATAAATAAAATCACTGATTTTTTTCTACTTAGATAACTCTAGGTAAACACATGCAAGGTCTGTGTCTATGTTTAACAGAATATGATAGAAGCTTCAATACAGCTGTCAAGGCAAGAGAAAATATCCTAAGAAACTAGGAAGAAATAAAACTTTCTGTACACATCCCAAATATTTTCTTTTAATTCAAATATGTTGTTGAAAAAAACTAATAAAATATACAATTGATACTGCTCAGTTTATTTGTCCCAACCTCTCAGGGAGCTGAGATATCACCCTAAATCCATTATGCTGTATGGCCAGGGAAATAACCAGATCACTTGCATATTTTCCAAGCTGTCATAAACCACAGTTTCTGTGATTTGAAACACAAACTGAGAAAGGCTGAGATCTCATTACTTCTTTAAAAGGCAACACATAAAAATGACAATATGTCCATCATGCTACATTGTGATGAAGTTGTATGCATTAATGGAAATCAACCTAATAAGATGTAACAAATGAACTTTTTCTCACTTGAGTTGCTTACTGGTCCACCTTTATTTAGTTTTAAACACAGCTCTCCTTCCAGTTCCTCTATGAGTTGTGTTAATTTTTACCAGGAATTAAGAGTTGGCATTAATTTATTTTGAAACCTTATTGAACAGTGCTGAGCCATACATTAATGAAGACAACAATTCATCATCTTGAAAACTGACTATTGAATATTTGATGTCTATAACAATTTCCCTGAGTAGGAAATAAGGCACTAAACTGTACCAGTTTGTTGTTTTATCAGGGAGAAAGCAAATAGGATTCCAGAAAACTGAGACATTGTACAAGTAATCTCCAACTTCCTGTCTAAGAGGTCCATCAGCATTCCACAAAGACAAATGTTAAGGTTGGCAACCAGTACAGGTATGGAGTTTTAAGAAGGACTCTTTTGTTGGCTCTTTCTCTTAACTTGCTGAGTGTCAAAAAAAAAGCATGTGTTTTACACAATCCAACAATAATCAAGATTTTTACTTAGAGGAAAATCACTGTAATCTTTGAAAATGCTTTTCTGGTGTTCTCCAGATATTTGCTTTTAGAAGTCATAAAGCAAGGAAAGGGAAATAGCTCCTGTGATCATACCCCAAAATTACACTGAAGGGTTAGAGGAATTAGACATCTCCTTTTGTATCAATTACTGTGTTAAAGAAATTGTTGCTTCATACAGTGAAGGTGTCAATAAGGTACCAAAGACAGGAGGATAAGCTACACAGACCAGAAAAACTAACTCTTTCAGGAATGATTATCAGGACTGAACTGTGGGAGAAGACTGCAAATAGAACTATTGAGATAAAGATATTAAGTCCTTGCCTTCTTCATCTGAAAATGGAGGCTTCAGAGTAGGTAGAAACAACAGTAAAAATGGTAGCCATTGACTGGTGGTGGGTGGCAAAGAAACAGAACAGACAGTCTCAGTCAAACGGAGGATGCTCAGCAAAAGCAGCTTCAAAAAACTGAGGTGAAAAGTCAAATTCTTTCAAGGACAAACTGGATTTTAAAAGCCAGTAATTTACAACTGAACTGCATTCCCATTATGAGAAATTCTGGAATTGTTCGTAAGTTCCCAGAAAAATCTCTTTGCTCCTTATGTCTGTGAGAGGAATAATTTCTTGACCAATTATCAGCAAAAGCAGTGGAAAAGATTGCTTTGAGTCCTTAAAACATACTGGTGATAGGGGAAATAAAGATATCTTTAGATGAGCAATACACCTGCTATGCTATCAAAGCACTGAACAAGTTTTTATGAAATCACACAAGGAAAGTAAATTTTTGTTATTAAAGGTATTTATTATTCTTTATCTGATCACTGTACAAGTTTGTGTTAGGGATACTACTGGAGCTCTAATGAGCTTCCAGATAGACCCCAATACTTCTGTGAAAGAGCTTTGAAGAGCTCTCAGGCTGGAATTTCATTTTGGTTTTTGCCATACATACAAGAGCACCGTATCTTGTGAGTCATCAGAGACAAAGAAAACTTTCATTGAATGTAAACAATTTTCTACATCTGTTTATTTAGCCCAAATGGCTTTTTTGCTGTGCCCAGAATACTGATATCTTTTGTGCTATCAGTCTCTTTTGCTCATGGAGCATGGGATTAAAGCTAACTTCTGTCCAGATCTCTGTAGAGTTAACACAGATCTTATATCAGGATTTCTTGGACAGCTCTTTTGCTCATGGAATGAACTTAAAGACAGCAAAGGTAAAATAGTTTGCTAATTTTGATTTGCTCATATAAAGGAAAGAGTAGATATTTTTCAATTTTAAAAGAGACTGGATAAACTAAATGTTTTCTTATTCTCCAGAAATAGATACTAAAATGAGGAAAGGCAAAAATTCTAACAAGCTTTCTTAAAAAAAAATTAGAGAAACAGAAATAAATGCCATATTGACAGCATGGAATATTTTTAAACAACTTCCATGGCTACTGCTGTATTACTTCTTGTATGTTCTTGACTCATTTGTAGGGTTGAGAGTTAAAAAATTAAACTACCTCACTATAAGGTTAATGTTAGACATTACACCGATATTAAATATTTCTAGCAGATATGTATTTAATTTCTATAGCTGCTTAATACTTACACTCATCACCTTGATTGTGTAGCCACAGAATAATTAGAAATACTGATTTTATTAATTCAAATTATGATAAAACTCTTCATGGGATCTGGCTGCATATTTTTTAAATACAGTATAAATCATAGCTGTAAATCTTCGTCTTGGTTGTATGGAATGTCAGAGAATATTCCTTATTAAGAATACAGAGCTTCCTCTCAAGAAAATATGCACTTACAAATCAGGTTAAGGCAAGAAGTTTCACAAAGAACTCAGTAGACAGTTCATTTGTCAAATAAACTCCAGCTTGTGGGCAGGATTATGAATTGTGATAAAAAAACAACAATGGGATGAAGGGTTGGAAAAAAGATAAAACATGACAACAATAGCACTGGTCTTTTTCATTCATTTCACTGAGTTTTCTGTATTTGCAGATGTTTCTTTCCCTAATATGTTCTTTTATGTGTATGTAGATTTCACTTCATTATATTCCTCTTGACTGTGAAGAAAACCTTTCAGAAAAAGGGAAGTTTACTTTCCTTAAGTACGGAATATGATATTTAAGCAATATTGTTCCCATGTTTTTTTAAGTAGGTTTACATTTTGCCTTTTACTCAATAACTAAATCTTTTCTTTCCTCATGAATTGTCAAATGATCATATATAAACTATGGAACAATTACTTTGTATGTATTAGTATGTTGAGTTGATGATGATGATAAAGATTTTATGAAGATTATAAAATATAGAAGAGTATTAAGAGATATTTTTTTTAAGATTGAGCCAACATTAAGGATTAACATTTGTTGTTCAATATAAATATCTGCACTCTAAAGAAGAAATGACAATCCTTAAGAAATCTCATTGTAGTCATAGAGAAATAAGTTTTTCTTTGGTAAAACAGAATTCAGTCTATGAATCAGTTCATATAATACGTAGTGAATTACATAATTCACTACTGTGTCCCAGGTTAGTATGTCTAGTAAAGGTCAAATTAAATCCCAAACCCTAACCAGGAAATCAGAAAAGAATTACATCTGTCCTGTATTCAAATGAATATTTTCAGAAGGAGAACAATTTTGCAGTAAATATTCCTCAAAGTGGTTTTGCTGTTTTAAAATTATCTTGAACGACTATTTGAATACCATTTGCAATTGCTTGATATGTCTTTTTTATAAGCATATCTTGTATTCTGTATTTTTTGGTTCAGTTCTTATCTATTTCATTGAGCTAAAAAATGCCTTTGTGTACATAAACTGCATATTTCTGTCAAGATTTTGTCAGGGTTTTTAGAAACAATATATATGCAGCATCATGCACATGACAAAATTATGCTTCATTATTGAATGCTCAGCTTTATTATTATTTGTTGTTGGTGAACATCTTCATGAGTAACTTTGAGTTTCAGGAAAAGCTTGGAAAATGCTTTTGTGTTTGACAACTAGGCATGGTTGGCCACAGTGGAGCCTGGAGGTTGGAGCTGAAACAGTAAAACAGTCTGTGGGAGGACTAATTTTTCTCACTCTTTAAATTCATTACTATATTTTATACCTGTGATTTAGATACTGCAAAACAAGCTCCCATTTTAATGGGACTATCAGGAGCCACAATTGCCAGGCTGGCTACCTTGTTTCTCGTGGCTCCATCAAGTGGCCCACATGCTCCATTACAAACAAGTACATTTGCCTCTGAACCAAGACCTAGCTTCTGTTCCAGACAAGTACATTAATTATCAATAACATAGAACAGAAAAAATATTGCTCAGTGGCACCAGTTTGATGTATTTGGGTCAGATCAGAATGACTTGACAAAAACATTTTGTCTTTTTCTATGTTCTAAAATGAGTAGCATTTGCAGAGCAAATTAGAAGTCATGAAAGCCTTTTTATTCCCATTAATACATTCTGAGTACAAAAGGAAAGCTTACTTCTGGGTAGCCCTTACATCTCTCTACTCTTGGGTAGCTTTGGGGGAATATGATCAAACAAATTTTTTCAAAATGAGAGTTTTCATCTTCAGTATTATTTGTGTCTCATAACTTTGGATGGTAATGACACACACATCTCTCCCACTTTAAATGTTGGCTCTGAGATAAGAACAGTGACTTAAAAGTGTGTGTTTCTCTGCATTGATTGTAAAGAGGCCCCACGGGCGACTAGCAAAGATATATACATCCATACTCTACACTCTTACACTTTGTCACTTGCATTGCACATCTTTTTTCTGTCAAGGGGCTTGGAAATATTCCAGGGACATGACAGTAATTGCATATTCATAGCCCTTAAATTCAGAGAGCTATCTCTTTGAAACTTACCCAGGCTGAGATTTTGTTGAGGCATCAGATTCTTATCTTCTAGATCTCCTGCACCACCCTAGGGAAAGCAAGTAAATTTGTGTATGAAAGAAGGATCATTTTTAAACCCTCTCAACCCTTTTTTAAAATAATCTCTTCTGAGCTTAATTTCATTTAGAAAACAGGTTTTATAAAGAGTGATTTGGGAGGAAATGCCATCAAAATTAAAACTGTACTTCATCATTTTAATCTCCTTATCACAACCAGGATTTTCCATATGCTGGAACAGCTAGAAACAAGTGTGCTGGTCTAGGAAAAGTGGTCTTTGCCTAACTCATGTGTAACACTGGATCCTGTCCAGTCAAATCAGAAGTGTTAGGCTTTCTGTATCTCAGAACCCCAATGTTTTGTTCTCTCTTCTCTTACAGACAGGTCCCCCTTGACTTTGGCTACTCTGCATTTATACAGAGGGGATTAGGCTTCCTACTGGAAACTTTTTTGAGAAAGAAAGGATAACAGAAATATCACACATTAGTTTTGTGAGAAAAAAGGGTAGGAAATATGCCTTAAAATACTTAGAAGCCTAAACATGCAAAGAGCCACGGGAATTTTTCAAAAGAGCCAAGGCATCTAATTTCTTACATGGTGAGTCAGATAAATGAGGTATACCTTAACATGTGAACTATGGAGACATAAATCTACAATTTGAGAGTTTGCTGAGTCATAGAGACACAGAGTAATTTAGGATGGGAGTTGGAGATCACCTGTCTGGTCCAACCCATTGTTCAACTCAGATCAGGCTTCCCAAGATCTTGTGAATTTTTTAATATCCTCATGGATTAAAAGTTCATAGGCTCTATACACAAACTCTTTTAGTGTTTCAGTACCTCGTTGTGATTCTTTTTCCTAATACTTAATACATCTGTGTGTGTGTATGCATGTGTGTATATATATATATTTTTTTTTTTTCCTAATGTTAAAAATTTCATATGTTGCAACTTTTATTCTTGAGCATTCCCTGCTACTAAGTACCTGAAGGCAACAACATCTCCTCTTTGCCTGCTCATCCTAAGAAGAATATGTCACTCTTTCAGCCTCCTCTTGTACATCACATACATTCAAACATGCCAGTCATCATCTAAGTGGTGCTCTACTGGAGAGCCCAAATTTGGACACAGCACTGCAGATGAAGCCAACAAGAGCTGAATAGAAGGGAATAACCACTATCACCAAACTGCTTCCTTGAGTCCTGCTCACACAGCATTGTAAGAGTGGTTGTCCTTTGGTGAAAGGACACACTGCCTACTAATGTTCATCTTGGTTTTCCATTACCTCCCAGACCTTTCCTCCTAAACTGATTTCTGGGCAGTCCATCCCCAGCCTGCACTTGTGCATGCATTTATACCTCCCCAGGTGCAGGACTTTGCATTTGTCTTTCTGAACCTCATGAGTTCTGTCAGCCCGTTTCTCCAGCCAATTGAAATATCTTTGAATAACAATCCTGCACTGCAGCTTATTGATCACTTTCTTGTCTGCATGTTCCCAAATCTGGGAAATGAACACAAAATGGATATATCTAAATCCATCATGATGACTTCAAGCACCAGAGTTGGATAATTCCACTGCCAAAAGAGACAATAAAGTGTATGCACAAGCACATACATATATTTATTTCACTTCAGTTTCTTCCTTCCAGAATTTAGGTTCAATAGCTGCATTGTGATCAAACATGTGGAGTCTCTTAAGGTCACTTCCAAAAATGCAGTAGCAATCTTTCCAAAAAAGCACACAAATGAAGGTTTGGCTTTTGCCTAGCAGCCTGACACTTACAGCACTTTGACAACAACAAAAAAAAAAAAAAAAAAAAAAAAAGGGAAACAACTTTGAAACTCTGAGAAAGATCCAATCCTATATCTCTAAGCCTCCAGGAGAGCCTCATAATCCTCAGGTTTAAATCCAGAATGGGGAGAAAATCCTCCTGACTTTTCCTGGTAAAAGTCCTACTTGATTGCTACAAATAAACCAATAGTTGATAGGTACAAAAAGGAGCTAAATAAAGGAGCTAGGTACTCACCTCAGCTTAGGTTTTACCTTAGTGCTCTCTAAACAGAAAGTAGAATTGCTATTAACAGTAAACAGTCACTGGAAAAAGGCATAAGAACTTAACTTTAAAAGGAAACGAGAAATACATTAACATCCAACAACACTGCTCATTAATAAGTCACAACATCTGTGCTGACTACCAGGCATATATCAATCTACTCAAATTTGTGACCAGTATACACTATTGGTAAATAAATATAAATGTTACTTTAGCATTCACCCCAAAGATGTGTAATAATTTAGATTTGGTATATTTCACCTTCCAAAATAAGTGCTTTGAAATCTTGGGACTGCTTTGAAACATGAATGATGTCGTACTGAATAACAGTATCAGAGTCTGATCTCCATATATATTAAAGATCATGTAAATTTTTAAATTCTTCTGTTTTTTCTTCAGTGTGTTATACTGATTTTATATCATAGCTTAAAAAAATCACAAAATAGTATTGTAAGGTTTTTTATCTTCTATTAGTGACTAGATGATCTTTAAGGTCTCTTCCAATCCAAAGCATTCTATGATTACATAATTTTAAAAACAAAATGATTTTTACTGAACCTATTAATTGTTGGAGGAATACAATGAGCTAAGTGATTTTTCACTTCTAAACACAGTCAATTTGGGATAATATTAAGATTAATGGTTTTTAGTGCTGGTTTCAGTTTATCTGAAATTCATTTAATTTGATTTTTTTTAAAAAAATCTGATTTTATTTAATTTGAAATTTAAACATTAGAAGCCGTCTTGTTTCTTAATGTAAATCAGTTAGAGAAGACATGTGTCTGTTTCGTTTCTGAATAGAAGTTAACCAAAAAAATGATTGCTAAAAAATAACCAGTGCTAGTCTCCTACTTTTTAATGGTTATAAATGGCTTTCACTACTTAGTGCACCTCTCTTATCCATTGTAATCTGAATTTGGTAATCCATTAAAAAGAAAAAAATTCAGAACAAGCTAAAATTCAGAACAAGCCAAAAAATTCATCAAGCCAAAATACCTCATCTTACCTCAAACTGTAGAGATGATTTTTGGCACCATTTCTGACCTCTTATGATAAAGTCATAGACATTTTTCATTAACATTTTTAATGTCTTTTTAATCGCTTGAAAGGTGAGTTCCCTAGTCAATTTTCTCCTTACCAAACAGAAATATTCCCTCTCAGGCTTTGTGTACTTATTTCCCTAGAATCGGAGAGAAAAAGAATAAAAAAATGTAGATAACATTGAAAGGCTAGATTTCCCAAAATACTTTAAATTCTTAAGCAGGTCATGTTCTCAGTTGCTTGTTCTCCCTGAATTCGAGCATCTTTTACCCTGTTGCACTGTAGCAAATATTTGGCAGGCAGAGTTTAAACTGTACAAAATCTACCTTGAAGGTTTTGCAATTTTATATGAGAAAAATGTGAGCTGTGTTGGTGATGTTAAGTTCCTTGACAGCAAATGTCAACTGGCTTAATAGGGCAGAGATTCTGCCATGGTTTCTAATTATCGCAAGGCAAAAGCTTTCTAGGAGTTTGTTACAGCAAACCAGAACAATTTCAAAGAACATAGTTTGTAGAATTTGTACAATGATTCCTTTTTTTCTGACTATAATGTCCAATGCTAATAATAAAGCCAAATTGTTACAGGCACTAATGACAATTACCAACTGATTTATGACTTTCATTCTTGTGCCTTCCTTCTGCCACAATAAGCACAGCTTCTGAACACCCACAGGGCAAGAGAGAGCACTGAACGCAGCAGTTTGAATCTAAATGCATGTTGACTCCCTCACCAGCACATCTTTTGACTTGCCAAAAAGGGCATATTTCCCTAAACAGGACGTATAAAAGATGTACTAGGAAATTGCCCTAACACTCCTAGTATATGTATTATACTATATTCCAGTATTTAGAGATTAAAATCTCACAGGGCTTTCAGTTATATTAATTCATTGTTTCCATAGAGGAATTTTTTAAGTCTTCATTAAAATTAAATACTTCCTTATAATACAAATATCTTGCAACATTAAATTTGGTGGATATGTCTGCTTTATGTGTGAAGTACAAATCAAGCCACAGAAATGTCAAAGGCGCAAATAATTTTCCTTTCAGATTACATGTATAATTATATTTGAGTAACTTGGTAATTAGCTACTATACCTGCAAACAATGAGCTGCCTTTCTCCAATATAACCCTTTTCCATCAAATGGCTATGCATACATTTGACAGTGAGACTGCCAACACTCCAGCCAAAGATAGTGGAGTAACTATCCTTTAACTCCTTGGACTAACGAACCAGAAAGCTGATCCAAACTCAGAAAGGCTGAGCTTGAATTTCAGCTCTCTAAATTTGGAAGTCAAGAAGGGGCTGTTCTTTTGCTTTGTGTAACCTCCACCCAGGTAAGAGTCTAGTATGGCCCACCTGCTGACATCAACACAGTACATAGAGTTGCACTGTCAACTCCACCTTGGACAGTCAGCAGCAGGCTCAGATCTGCTCTGTGGGTTTTGCCACATCACATACCCACAGAAGATCCTTCCCTGCTGGGCAGACAACTGAGTCATCCTTTAAAAAGGCTGGTAAAAGAGTTCACTTTTTTTATTCAGAACCTGGATCAATGAAGCAAAGCCTTTTCTGTGCAAAAGAACCTAAGCACATCCCAAAGCATGTTTTTCTTTCTCTGAAGGTAGGACCAGCTTCTGGTCACAGGGCACTTTGGCAGCCCCCTGAAATGGCAAGCAATGGACCCGATCCATGGTCCAAGCAGGTGCTCCTGTCAGGAGTTGAACAAGACCAGGCCAGAAACAGGACTGAAGAAAAAGCAGCAATGTGAGTACAAAATCTGTCAGGCAGATAGAGCCATAAGAACCAATAGGCCCATCCCATCCAGGAGGGAAGATATCTATAGGATAGGTCTGAGGTCCAGCTGGGAGGTAGGACCAGAGATGGGAACACCTACAAGACAGTTCAGGGAGGGAATTAAGGCTGAGCTGAAATGGAGCTCACAGACCCATGGGGAAGATGAGAGAGGAAGCCCAAGGGAAGACTGGGCAGGAGCTGAAATGCCCCTTTGTGCCCCTGATAACCTCCTACCTGAATGTCATGCAGTCCTGCAAAATAGAAGCTAACTATGCTGAGCTGTATACAGAAGCTCAGCCTATTTGAATGCATGCTGGTTTAAGATTAAGAGCTGTCTGCTGGTTTAATTGACTGAGCCAGCATCAGTCTTTTTCATCATACGGCTGTTGGGCAATTCTCCAGCTGCAAAGCTGTCTCTGAAAGAATGGTCCCAGCATGTATTGACAGGGGTCCCATTCTCTTCTGGACAAACAAGTCACTTCCCTCTGCAAATGTGTCATTTTGTAGTTATGCACAAAAATGAGACATCTGGTTTGGAGCTTAGCAAAGGCATTTGTTTGCAGTGATCTTCAGTAAGGCAAGCAGGTATTCTGGATACTCCTGAAAGATGAGCCAAAAAGCCAGGTGGTTTGCAGCTATTTTGTACCTATGATCAGAAGGTACTCTATCTAGGAGCCAGAGTTTGCCCTACCTCTTATCTGCTCTTAAACTGACCTTCTTTGTAAGAGATCTAAAGTGAGGACTAAGTTATATATGTATGTAGACAGAAGACAAGGTCAAAACCAGGGTGTCCCAGTGAGACAGAAGGGGGCACACACTGATAACAAATACTAGCTGGTTTAGCTCTTCTAACTCTTGAGTTAAACTGCTTTAACCTCTCCTGGTTTTCATAATTTGCTTGTCATCAGCCAAATTACAAACTGAGAAACCACTCATTTTCAAAATTAGTTATCTCCTTATATTAGGGACCATTAATTCACATTTTTACTTTTTAAAAGTGTTTCTATGTTAAGAAAAATCTTAAGAGCCTGCATTGGATTCCATATACTAAGACAATTAAGAATGACCCATATAGTCAGCTAAAGCACTTTGAATGGTAGAAGACCAAAATCCTTGACCCCTCCTACCAGCTCACGAAACTTCCATGGCATGCACTCTAAATACTGTATGGCTCAGACACACAGGAGGAGCGCCCATGAAAGAAGTGGCCATGTACAAGGGAAGCCAGCTGATGTAATCTTTTTGGGTTTCAGTAAAGTTTCTTATAGTGGACAGCAACCACCTGGATTAACACGATGGGTGAGCAACCGGCTCACGGGACGGGCACAAAGGGTTATAATAAATGGTGTTATATTGGACTGGTGGATGCACATTACTGGGGCTCTACGGGGCTCATTTTATGCCCAGCTCTCTTCAACATCTTCCGAAATGACTGGACACAGGACTGGAAGGAATACTAAGTTTGACTATGATACTAAATTGGGAGGAGCTGTTGACTTCCTTGAAGGCAGAGGGGGTCTGCAGATAGGCCTTGACAAATTTGAAGGCTGAACAATCACCAGCCATACAAAGTTTAACAAAGACAAATGCCAAATTCTGCACTTGGATCGGCAACCCTGGGTGTACAAACAGACTAGGGAATGAGATGCCAGAGAACAGCACAGTGGAAAGGGTGCAGGGGTCCTGATCAAGTTGAAGATGAGTCAGCAGTGCCCTGGCAGCCAGGAGGGACAACCCTGTCCTGGGGCGTATCAGGCACAGCATCGCCAGCCGGGTAAAGGAGGGGATTGTCCTACTCTGCTCTGCACTGTGGCTGCCTCACCTTGAGTGCTGGGGGCAGTTTTGGGTTCCACAACATAATAAAGATATAAAGCCATTAAAGAGAGGGTCCAAAGGAGGGCGGCAAAGATGATGGGCCTTGAGGAGAAGCTTCATGAGGAGTGGCTGAGGCCATTTGGTCTGTTCAGCCTGAAGAAGAGGAGGAGATCTCATTGCAGTCTGCAACTTCTTCTAGAGGGGCACAAGAAGGGCAGGCACTGATCTCTTCTCTCTGGTGACCAGTGACAGGACCTGAGGGAATGACCTGAAGTTCCATCAGGGAGGGTTTGGGTTACATATTAGGGAATAGTTTTTCACCCACAGGCTCTGGAAGAGGCTCCCCAGAGAAATTATCATAGCACCATGTCTGACAGAGTTCAAGAAGCATTTAGACAACACTCTCAGGCACATGATGTGTGATTCTTGGGACTGTTGAGTACAGGACCGGGAGTTGGATTTCAATGATCCTTGTGAGTTCCAGCTCAGAGTATTCTATGATTTTATGATTCTAATTGCAAGTGACTCCTTTCCTGCTCTCCTTCCTTGATGCTCCTGGTTACAGCAACATGCACTCTGGGGTAGTTCAGAGGACTTCCCTTAAATGCTAATAAAACATGATGAGAAGTTTTTACTTTTCCAAGTACAAAAATGAAGAAATACTTTTAAAAGTAAAATGGCTTTTGAGGAAGAATGTTGAAAGTCATTTTTTCCCCGAGTCATGAAATAGTAATAGGCTTCCTGGCTCCTAGACAGAAGCAAGATTCAGACAAAGTAAAGCTCTGCAAAGAGTAGAAGTGCATTGATTTTAGAGTAAAACCCAACTGAGAAAATAGACATGCCAGGAAAATAGTTTCTGCCAGTTCTCTAGGAATGACAACAGCATGAAAAATTTACTGTAGGTGGAGATGAATAGGTAACTAAGTGAGAAGGGGAGAGAGATGATATCCTTCTGAAGAGATAAGTGAACTAATTGTTGCATTCTTTAATGTCTTCCCTTTGTCTTTTAAAGATCATTACAGCAATAATACTATCAGCTTTGAATGTAAGCATCTATTATTCTCTACAGTTAGATTTACTAACAAGATATGGTGAATGCAAAGGGGAAGATAAAAAGAACTGATGAAGTATAAAGATAAAGACAGAATCACAACAAGACAGACAAAGGTTGTCAACTTAATAATGCAAACTAATTTCAACAATTTGAATCCCTAGCTTGTTGACATTTCTGAATGTCTTTATGCAGTTATCTTATAAAACTAATTTCATGGGAATGGGAGCATAGTATAACAGTTAAGGAGTAATCACCAGCTTTATTTGATTATTACTGTTCATGCTTTGGAAACTCTTTGTAGCTTCTGAATATAATTGACAAAAACTTACATTATATTACTATATTAAAAATTGAAAGCAATAATCTTCATACTTTTATATCAAACATATAATTAATTATTCAGGCACTCATGTTCTTTCAGATATTCTACAGTTCTCTAGGGAAATAGAGGACTTTTTCTTTTACAAAAAGCCGACAGGTTAAGAAAATTGTATTATGGTATTTACATAAGTATCTCAGAGAATATGCTTTTCTGTCACACTGGAATTTCTGACAATTTCCTATCAGGTTCCCTGAAACACATACATCAAGTAAGCTGAGATCTTGTACTTAATATAGATTTGGGTTTGCAGGAAGAATTTATGAACAAATATTGCAAAAGAAACCTCATTGTCCCAAACCTAATTATATAGTTGCCTAATTAACATTGCTTGGCTAATTAATTAATATTAGTATATACCCATTTTCCCTCTCTTCTTTCATTCTGTAGAAGCTAGAATGTGCATTTGAATATGCTGTTAATTACATGAATCATTTATTCAAATCTTTAATGCAGATACTTAACAGCATTACTATCACAAAACCTTTTTTTAAAAAGAAAACCTTTGAATTTCAGAGCAGTTTCATTCTGTATACTTTCCTGATGGATTAATTTAGGGAAGCAATAGGTGATCAGAATATATTTGAACCAGTTCTTTGCCATAAACTAGGGATCAAATTAAATTTATAGAATACCAGCTAGCATGACCCAGATTGATGCAGAAGATATTGGTAGTAGTCCCCCACCCCAACCGTCCGTGAGGGAGAGCAGAGATTTTTTTCACTACTGTTAATAAAATCCATTAGGATCACACAATATTTTGAGGAAGGGACACACAAAGATCATCAGGTCCATCTCTTAAGTGAACGGCCCACACAGGGATGGAATCCATGACCTTGGCATGCTTTAATCAACTATGTTAACCTCAGCATCAAAAAAATTCAGGATTAAAGTTAGCCACTCTGGACCAAACACATTTCTAGCTGATTTCCTAGGGGTAATAGAGAAGAGCTTTCTATGCTTGTATCATGGCCCAGTGTCTGAGGGTGTAATGGATTGAGGTTTGTTTTTTTCTCCTTTAAGATTTGCAGATAGTTTGGGTGCTTTCTCACAAAAGCAAATCTTTATCTCACTCAGGTTTTGAAGATTTCATAGGCTGTAGTGTATTATATTCATCATGTTTTTGGTTTTTTAACCAGTCAAATTTATAGTGTAATATTTAATTGTAATGTTCCAAGAGAGAAGGGGCTGAATGAACAGCTAATTGTAAAAAGAGTCGTAAGTAAGTTCACTGAGAGTCCTATGTCTTACTCATCTACTTTTTTTCTTTGCGAAATGTGTTTGCTTCATGAGGACCAGGTTATTTGTAGAGTTGGTAGATAAATATTTTTTCCTGGTATCTCAGAGCTTTCCTGCTCATCATCTTTCCAGAAGGACTCCTTAATGTCATCACACACAGGGATTTGGGTCTTCTGCATTTCAGTGGTGAAGCTGCTAGTGCACAATCCTAGAGCCATCCTCATACTGGAAGATGACTCCTAGCTGAGCTCTAGCTCCAGTGCTCTGCTCCTTGCTAACCTGGATGATACATGCAATAGTGGATTTTCCCTTGCATCTAACAACTGAATGTCTTGCTTTTGGTTTTATTTGGGGGGCCAAGGTTTTATTGGTTTTATTTGGGGTTTGATCCAGAAGATGCAATTGATCCAATAACCAAACTCACTTTCCACCTTCATAAGAATGGAGCTGGACAGTGGATTTAGCAACAGGATAATTTTCCTCATCCTCCACCAAACCCACGTGCCATGCAATGCACAGGGTGGACAACATATGCAAAAACTGAAGCAGTTCATAAAGGATCAGTCACTGTCACTTGCTGAAAGAGCAGCTTGATATTTTTTAGTATTCAGTGGGTTTTAGTGCTTTTCAAATGTTGCTGTGTATGTTACACCCACACCTGTCTCATTCTGTTATATTTCAGTTTTTCTGACTTTTCACATGAAAATCAGACAGGAAATAGTGCTGCTTCTGTCAACTTTTTGCTGGTAAGCTCCTCTTTAGCATCCCACAATAGGCTTTACTTCATCTCATTTAACAGCATGAACCTAAGAGACAAGTTATCAGTTTTTCCAAGCACTACAGCTCCCTTAATGAAGCTTGCCCAGCCATTCCCAAAGGTAGGATCAATATTGCTATATTGAAAAGAATGGTTTTGGTGCTCATATAAGAAAAAAGTAATGTCTGTGGCTTTTGTGCACAGTGTAAGCAGATCTACTGCAGCAAGATATTACACAGGCTTCCCTTGACAACTTTGCCAATATCTTTGAAATCATATAACAAGCTCTATTCTGGACCCCTTCAGCATGACTGAAGAGCTATTTATGCACTGTATTTAATGTGTGTTTCAACATAAAGTACATTATAAATCTTGATGACAAGAGCTTCCAGGGTTTCTCTCCCTTCAGGTGGGAGGTGGCTGTGTTGGCTGCAAATCCATAGACTCATTGTGACTGCTTTTCTACGTCCCCATGTTACTGTTGAATGGAATAGTTTCAACTAAATATGTAGAATGTACTCCCCATGTCTTCCCTTCTAGCCTGGCAGTGTGTAAAGATATAGGAAGATTTTAAAGGCAACATATGGGCAGCCTGCTGGATTAGTGGTTTGTCTGTTAGGCTACAATAAAAAAAAGTGGCAAACATAGTCTTTCCAGGACTAACGCTGTAAAAAAAAAGGACTGATTTCTGCTCTGTGATCAGCATATGATCTGGGGGGTGAAGTCAAAGAGAAAATAGTCATTGTCCTGCAACATTGACTAGGCATTAAAGCACTGGACAGCATCAAAACTCTGAATGGCATCAGTAAGTAATTCTCTCTGTTCCCTACAGATGCCCTGAGCAGGACTCCAAATTGCCCTGCAGGATCTGCACTTCTGTAAATCACAGAGCATTAGGCACAGCACAGCAGCACCTGCTAGTGCCTTTGAGCATAGCTTTATTTTGCTGTATTCTCTACTGTCTCAATACATTCTCCAGCACAGTTGTGGCCCGTGAAGTCCCTGCATAATTAGTTTGTGTTTGTAGTTTCCCCAGTATTACAGTAGTGTATTGGATTTGTGTGCCCAGGTTTTAAAAGTGAGGGGGCTAAAAGAGTGGCTTGTGTGAGAAGTTACTGGAAGGTCCCCCCAAACTTGACAGAGCCAATACCAGATGGCTGCAAGACAAACCTGCCACTGGCCAAGGCTGAGCCCATCAGTGATGGTAGCAGCCCCTCTGGAACAATGTAACTGAGAAGGGCCAAAAACCAGCAGCAACTGCAGCCAGAGGGAGGAGTGAGAATATGTGAGAGACAAAGACCCTGCAGACATCAGGGTCAGTGAAGGTGGGGAAGGAGGTGCTCCAGCTGCTGTAGCAGACATTCCCCTGGAGCCTCTGGAGAAGATCATGGTGAGGCAGTTATGCCCCCGTAGCCTCTGGAAGTCCACTGTGGAACAGAGATTCATCTGTAGCCCATGGAGGACCCCACACTGGAGCCAGTGGAAGCCCAAAAGAGGCTGTGATGCCATGGGAAGTCCACAGTAAAGGGGGGTCCTGGCAGGATATGTGGCCCATGGAGAGAGGAGACCATGTTGGAGCAGGTGTGCTGGCAGGACTTGCAAGACCATGGCAGATCTACACTGGAGCAGCCTGTTCCTAAAGGACTGCATCCCATGGGAGGAATCCACACTAGAGCAGATGATGAACTGCAGCACATGAGAAGGACTAATGTTGGAAAAGTTTGTGGAGGACTGTCTCCGGAGGGAAAGATCCCACACTGGAGCAGTGGAAGAACCCTTCCATCTCTCCCTGTCCTTATCTCAACCAATGAGCTTTTCATTATATTTTTTCCCCATCCAGCTAAGGAGGTGTTTGATAGTTGTTTTGGTGGGAATTTGGCACCCAGTCAGGATCATACCACCAGAAGTGGTATGGGATTGATAAAAGTAACATCTTCTGGTTCTAATCTTACCTAAACAAATATAAAGGGGATGTTTCCAGCTTTAATTTAGACATAGACACTTCCACTAGCACAATAGAAGCACACTGCTGAAAGATTTACAGACTTACAATGAATGTACATTAGTTGTTATGGTTTGTGCACAATGCATTCTCCTTCCCTTAGATAATAATAACAGCACTAAGTAACCATAATCTCCTTTGGCTTCAAGATCTAGAAACATTAAAGGGTCAAAGGAAGATAACTGAAGAATAAACAACCGACTTCCAGAAGGCCTCTGTTTTCTTTGGTGAAGCTCATGCTTGACTCTACAGGAAAGTGCTTGAGATATAAATATATTTTAGATATAAATATATTTTTAAAAACCCAAGAAGTTATCACCATATATATGCTTTTTCCACAAGACAGAGCACAAATCTCCCACTATCTTTGAGGACATTTATGCATAGCTACTTTTAGCATGGTTTTACCAATAGATAAAGCACCTTATCTGCAGCACCAAGGAACATTCTTGGAATATCTGCACAGATGCCTTCACATCTGGCATGCATTTGTATTTATTTGTGATTTTAAGTCAAAGACTGAGTATCTTAAAATCAGAAATGTTGACTGGAAGAGCTCTGGCAGTTCTGTAATTTAGCTTCCCATGTGAAGAAGAACTTTCATGAGTTCTACACCAGGACAGCCATGATGACTAAGAGTTTCCATTAAAAATACTGAAAAAGAAGATTTATGAGCCAATCAGTTTTATATTGGTAATATACATCTGCTTTTATAAAAGCAAAATCTATTGAATAAAATTAAAATATATTTTCCAGAATTTTCACCAGGTTTTTGTTCCTCAAACTTCATAAAAAATGAAAACTCAACCAAAAAAAATTTTTTTTCACATTTTTTATTTAAAAACCTCTTTTTATCCACATTGTTCTTAAGATTTATCAGTGGTCTTTAATTGCAAATTCAATTTTTTATTCCAAGTATCTTTTAATCCCCAAATATGTGTTTCCCTAAACAGAATAATTAAAAAAAAAAAAAAGCTGCAGAAATCAGTGTTATAACTGAGATAATAATCACCTCAAATCCTAGATGACTTTTTCATAATGTCACATCATTTTGCCAAAGTTCCCTTAGTGAAACATGAATTACAAAAGAAAAGCAAAAGAAGCTTTTTTCTTTTGATAAAATGGAACAGAAATTATGCAATCTACAAAAAAGCTGATCCTTTGGATTTTAGTCCAAGGTTAACAACAGCAATATGAGACTATTCCTACCTAAAGGTGATAGAGGACTCTCCACTGATCAAGGAGTATATAGAATTTCACTGGACAAGAAGCCAATGTATCATTACATAAAGATATTTCTTTCCCCATTTCTCAGCCTGCATTGCTTACCTTGATTTGACTTCCCCTAATTTAAATAATATTTCATATCTTCAAAGCACTGTACATGCATTAACTAATTTCACTCATTAAAATTTGACACTGCTGTCTAATGATAAATTCCCAAATGCAGTGGATTTGAAAACTTTCTGTTAAACATGCCTTGATAAGCCTCTTCAAGCATATAGCAGTAAACTGTCTTTTGATGTTGTTAGATCTGTAAACCTTTGCTGGTTATATGCTTCCATCTAATAAGGAGTTACAATGCTTACTGAGCTTCTGCTCCAGGAAAGGAGGCAGGATTTTCCTTTTCTTGGGGGAATTTTTATAACCCAAGCAGGCATTGCTTCATTTCAGTGTTTCAAAGTCTCCATGACAGCTTTGTCATGAAGATGTACAAGCTGCCTGATGGACAAGTTTGGGGCTACATTTATAGTGCTGCATGTTCTCTTTCTAACCTGAATGCACAAATGGAGACACCTGGCATGTATTTACTTATTAGGTCAAGATATTAATGTCCTTTGCAGCAGCAATGCCCTACATGGCCTGCAGATGTTATCACAGATTGGCTCCAGGTAACCTTTGTATTTGTATTAGAGGTGCTGCAGCCCTCTGGAGCACCTCTCCTCTCAAGACAAGCTACGAGAGTTGGAGTTCATCCTGCAGAGCAAAAGACTCCAAGGAGACCTTATAGCAGCCTTCCAATATCTAAAAGGGCTACAAGACAGCTGGGGATGCACTTTTACAAGGGCAGGTAAGGCAAGGAAGATTGGGTTTAAAATGAGAGAGAGTAGATCTAAATTAGATATAAGGAAGAAATTCTTTACTGTGAGGGTGGCAAGGCACTGGAACAGCTTGGCCAGTGAAGCTGTGGATGCCCCATCCCTGGAAGAGTTCAAGGCCAGGTTGGATGGGGCTTTTAGCATGGATGGTTAAGTGGAAGGTGCTCCTGCCCAAGGCAAGAGGCATTGAGCTAGATGGCCCTTCAGGTCTCTTCCAACTCAAATCATTCTGGGATTCTATATCACAGCTGGGATCACTTCTACATTTTTTCACTTTTCAGGGGCAGGTCTGAATACTTCAGTCCAAGGCCAAATAAACCTGGTGAGTGACTACAAGGAGTGGGTATTATGACTCTGTGTCCTGAATAGCTCAAGGCCATAGGTCCATCTGGATGTTGCCTAAATTAATCCTGGAGCTCAAGATATTCCAAATATTGCAAAAAATGGAGATGATAACCTGTTTGCCAAAGGAGATCAGTGGAGACAGCAGGCCATGTGTCTTAATTCTTTTGATCTTCCCCCAGTTTATCTAAATTGTCTTTTTAAAAAGACAATTTAGATAAAACCATCTGTTGAAATTTTTCCATGGGTGGAAAAAGGGTGCACAGAAATGACCATAGAGAAAGTCTTGAAGGGTTCTGACAGTGTTTCAAATCTTGAAATTTCCTGTTCTGAAGAGCATTAGGTGGTTCATTAGATGTACAGGTCTCTTCAGTGACATCAAGACTGCTTTGCTTTTCTTTCTGACATACCAGGCTGCAAACACTAAAAGTGTAAATCCCTTTTCTAAGCACTAACACCCATTAAGCATTGATAATACTATCTGCACTGCAGAAACCTGACAGAGTGATAGGCTAAGTAATCATTAGTCGTAAACAATAAAGTGCGTAATAACAGTGAATCATCAGACAGAAAACAGAGCACTCTTTAGCTCTAAAGACGAATAAGAACAATTTGCTTTATGTATTAAATGAATTTCCCTGCAGTACTTCAGACTGCTTTGTTTTCATACCTTCAGCTGCATCTGCTTCTCCTGAGAGTTGCTGTAGTCACTTTACTGAGCTCCTGTTTTATAAACAGAGAAGTCATCTCTCTTACCCTGCCCTTACCAGCTTGTCTCAGCATATGCTGCTAGCATTCACAGTTGACAGACACTCTGACAACTGGCAGTCTGTCTGTCAAGAAGATCCTAAAAGATGAAAGTGTTGAGTAGAAAGTTCAGTTCAGGATCATCTCCATGGCTTTAGGAGAATGTTTGCAGCAGAGATACTATAGCAGAATGCTGATAAAATCTTCAACTTTGCTTTCCTGTGAACATGAAATCCACTTAAAATGGGTAATATTTGCTTAATAAAATGCTTAATTACCAAAAAATTGCACATTTTAAAAATCAATCTCTCTCTTTGTTTCTCTGGGCCAAGTACAGTCCTCACAAAAGACAAATAACCACCTCTTACTGTGCTGTGAGAAGTGGGTGCTCTGCCTCAAGGTGACCCTCCCAGATTTAACTCACTCTCCCTCCTCTCCCAGTTTGGACACTTCGCCAGGTTGCTGTCACCTTCTTCTTGATTCTTCTCACCTTTCAGAACATTGTCTACTTTCCTTCTGCCTGGCTTATGTCAGGTGAGGAGCTGATCCAACGCCGTCACACCAGGCAGCTGGCGCTGAGCCGAGCAATATTGTCCCTTTGCTGCTGGCAGCCGAGAGCAGGAGGAGAGGAGGCGGTCAGAGCTGCCTTGCAGTGCTGACAGCAGGGGAGGGTTGCCAGTGGCAGGGCTGGGATGGTGCCAGGACCCTTGCTGGGACAGCACTGGGTCTGCATTGTGAGACCTCTGCAGGAATAGAGCATCTTCGCTGATGTCCCCGACAAGCACTTACATTTTATCCTCCCAAGTGTAGTCCTTGGGTTTAGGACCCGATGAAGCAGCTTTCTGCTGCTGTCACTGCTTCTAATTACCAGCTGTAATAAGGCTTCATCCTGATTCCTTCTCCTTGACTTCTAAAATGTTCTTGTGACCTCCTGGATGAGTGGGCTTTCCTTTCTGATAAGCCAGCAGCAAAAGCAAATCTACAGCACCTGTTTGAATATGAACCAGACTGGCTTATGGTAAAATGCAAATGCAGAATGTTATGCAAAATGTTAATCCCAGAGAAATTAAGATTTAATACAAATAGATGATGGGAATGCTATGCAATTCTCTCCCTCATCTGTGGTGTATTTAAATTAATCATTTCAGGCAAATTTTGATCAAGAAGAAATATCTTTAAATACTGTATACTACCCTCTTTTTATGAATATAAATTTGCTTAAATAGATCATTTGTCTTTGATAGCCATCTGAAGGACTTCTGATACAGTCACCTTGTAAATCTGCAAACTGACAATGCTACACAACTTGTCCCAAGCTGTAGTGCACAAATCTTTAGATGACACTCTAATTCACCCCTTTAGACTCTGTGCAGTTAGATTTTCAGAATTTTTCAAAGTTAGTTTTCTTTCTTTCTTTCTCAGTGAGTTGATTCACCGAGTCACACCATTTACTTCAATTTTTTATAAGATAAATCTGAAGGATAATTTAAATTAGCGCAAACCCTCCAAGATCCGCCAATCAATTCCAAATGCCATCTGTCACAGTACACTCAAAGTGGAGGAGACAAGAAAGCACCCACTGGTTCAGTTCCTCCACACTAACCGGCAGGTGCCTGACTGTCTGTCAGCAGACCCGTGTTTTCCTGCTTTCTGAAGCTTAATAGGACAACCAGTTGTCCTGATTAATTCTAGGACCCAAAGCAGACTTTGCAAAAATTACATCCAAATCTAAGATTACACTTTCTCTTTTCAGAGCAGTCAGAGCAGCAAAACTCTCTTAATTTTCCTTACCAAATTTAGAGGGTAATTATCTTCTTATCTCTCTGTTCTTTACAATTAAACACATAAATATATCTGCCTTGCAGTTGGTATGTACACAGCTCTTTTTTCAACCTCAGAGCGTCTAAACTTCTCCTTTTGCTGTAAGGATGAGGTCTGCTTCCCCAGAGTATCATTTACCTTTCTGCTTTTACGTTTCCAAAACAAAAGTGCTCAAGAATAATGGTTTGTGGTTTTCTGCCTCCATGTTTATTTTAGGTTTGCTGGGACAAGTAAGAAGGGTGACTGGCTTTTTTGGTGGGGGAAAGTGGTGTACATATATAACAATAATTGTTTAAATACTGACATGCTTTGCTTTACCTCCATTCTCTCACCTGTACAGGCATTATCTGTAACCTGGACACTTGTGCCACCACTAGTACCAAACACACCAAGAGCAGATTACTTGGCAGAGATAGACCATATCTCAGCTCATTGCTTCCTGTCTGTAAACCAGACTGCATTTAGTGGGCTACTCCACAGAAGCTTTTTGTAATTTTTTCCCCCTCTGCTGTTATCCACAGCCACAGAAACACTAACATTGCAGCTGGTTCTTCAGCAAGAGGAACTTTTCTTAGATTTTCCATATCCTTTCCCCAGGATGTCTCTAGTCTCTAAGTGGACCCCACCAGCAAGGCATTTTTCTGCTATTCCCTGACCATTATTAAAGGACACACAACATATGAAACTCATGTCATTTTTATCCCAAACTTTCCCCAGCCAGCTTTCTTTATTCAGTCACTCAAGTGGTCTATGAATTTATTACCTTCATTCCCTCATGAAATTAGGAACTTCAAAATCCTTTCCATCTTCTCTGAAGCTTTGATGAGTGCCAATGGTAAAAGCAGTGTTCAGGTTACTGGGATTTTGGCAACAGCTGAGAGCACTGAAATGTCCTTTCTTTCCCTGAGAGGGTTGCTTAGAGTGGGTGAATTGCTTGATCTCTTTTTTCTCACAGGACCTGTAATCTAGGTGCTGGGAGGTTATGTCCTATGCCTCTGAAGGCAGGCACAGGGAATAAAACTGTCTTCTTCCAGTCTTACCTATTTGCTAGAAAAAACTATCACTGCAATGTCAACAGCTAAAGTTAGAGCTTCACTGTACATGGAGAAAAGGAAGAACTAGGTGTTGTCCTAAATAGTTGCACAAACAAATAAGACAAAGGAATGGTTGAGGAAAGGCTTATTAGACTCCTAAGAGTCTGACCATCCCTTCTTCTGAGTTTTTATGGATATTTTGTGCCTGTTGTCAACCAGATACTGTTTTCACATATAAATATAAAACACAGTTATGCTGAAAATCAGGACAGCTGCAGGTCATTAAACAACATATGTTCAGATGTACTGATGCTATGAAGCACCCACTTAGGGGATGATATACAAGATACAAACTAATTTTATATTTGATAAGCAGAATGTATGTTAAGAGTGGGCAGGTTGAAAACAGCATATTTTTTTATAGTAGTTGTTTTTTCCTAAACAAATAATATCTACCTTCACTAGAGAAGCAAAATATGCAAACTTTTAAAAATAATTTGTAGATTTTAACTTGTAGAATTTCATTAGACAATAATAAACTATCTTAACTATATTCAATGACATAGAAAAGTTTTTCTGCCTTGTAAACCTGTAGCTTCATTCAACTTAATATTAAGTAGTGTTAATTATCACACAATAAGGAATTCTGTAGGTTTCAAAAAAATTTCTACAGAACTTACACAGACCCTTATGGCTATTATCATTTCTGGAGGATTGTTTGAGAAAAATTCCTAATGACTATAGAAGCATTTAGGAGTACACTTTGCAAATCCACATGGATATGAGTTTCATTATGGTTTGTATTCACTCCATACACTACATAAATTAACCTCAGTTTCCTTTCTTCTCAGGTTGAATCTTAGGAGAAAAGATGGAATCCAAGTTGTTTGTTCTTACCCTTTTGATTTAATTTTCCTTCCACAAATGCAAAATTAAAATTAAAAATTATCTTGTGGAATCTTCATATATTTGGGTTGATTTTAATTAACAGGCACTTTCCATTTCCATGGATAAGGTGTCCACCTCCACCTTCCTTATCCCATCTGAACTAGGCATGACATTCTTCAGCAAGGTGTTCTCTGAGTGAAGGAGCACCTATACATGTTCCAGCAGGTCCCCTTCCCCTGAGTCAGAAAGTTCCTGCACAGCATTCATTCTCAGCAAGGAAAGTGCTGAAACAATCAGATATAAACATTTGACAAAGGGATTACATCTCTTTTTTGTATAGCTCTTCCTACAGAGACACTGCCTTTTCTTCAATTATTTAAAATTAATTTTCTTCATGTTCTTTTATTACACTGTAACATCCCCTGACTTCCTCTACAAAATTCCTTTGTAATGTCTGAGAGGTCTAAAAAGGCTAACATCTATCAACCACATATCAGGCTGACTGATGCCTTCCATGGTCTGCCATGAGCAGCCTGCTTCTCTACTCCAGGGCTGCACAGCAAGCTTCTCAACTCCAATCAACTCCAAAAGCTGCCTGTGCCTACTGGTGCTCAGAAACTCCACAAGCATGATGTAAAATATATTATCTGTAATCATGTAAATTTGTACAGTCAGAGAGTTGATTTTTATTTGCTTGGCAGGAGGCTTGCAACACTCCAAAGCTTTTAAATTGCTAGGTACGACTGCTGTGACATTTCAATTCAGCTGTGTTCATCCCAAATGATAGAACGGCCATCTCTGACCTTTCACATGCACGTATACACATAAAGCTCGACAGAAAGTAAATGTTTGAAATCTCTCTGAGCACCAAAAGCAGCTTCTCCCTTGCATGTATATGTGCAAAGATTTAGGAAGTTCCCATTAATATTCTGCTAAAGTAAGCCTGTGAAATTTTACTGTTAGCAGTAGCACTCAGCCTCAGAGAAATAATAGGTGAAAGACAATATGTGTTATGCATGCACATCAAACCCTGACGGAAAAGCGAAGCATTATCTAGGGCTGAGCTCCGCACGAAGGCTCATTCCCCTCACCCCTGGGCAGAGCTGCCAGCCTCATGTGGAGCTGTGTCACTTGGGGCCCACTCCTCAGCTGCATTATGCTGGCAAATGTCAGGCAGAGACCTGCATCCATACTGTGCCACTCCATTAGTGCTTTCTTCACTCAGCCAGAGAGCCCAAAGCACATTCCCCAGAAGAGGAAAGTGCTAGCTATCAGAAAAAAATGTATGAAAGCATAAGGGCATATGGCGTGCAGCAAATGAACTGATTTAGTGCAGTTCCTAAGTAATCTCTTGCAAACACAGATCCTCAGAGGTTCTGCCTGTTGATCAAAGCTTGTTCCTCTACCAAACAACAGCATGTAAATTACAACTCATTTCCTCTTTCTGGCAGAAGGTTGAAGGGCACCTTTGAGAGCTGTATGTATTAATGTACATAAATCTTCTGCTCACGGCCCCTCATAGGATTTGATATAACAAAAAGTGACCAAAAATGCTGTCTTTCATGCTGCCCTTCATAACAAGAACATCCTTTTCTTTAATGTGAGGAATTGACTCCTTAAAGGAATAAAATAAATGACTTTATAACCCTTTTATGAGAAGTGTCTGGTCCAAATCTCTTGGCAATATGTCACACAGCTAAACTGAGCAACAAATCTGCAGCCTCCTCTCTGTGAGTGAATGGAGACATGATCTTTGGATCATGAAGAGAAGGGCCATCACAAACTCTCTTGCCCCTCTCTAAAAGCCAATGAATTTCAATAAAGGTTTTGTCAGCAAATACATTTTTGATTTATACTGGTGTTACTTGTCCTAGAACCCACATTTACACATGAAGTGTGATGCACGTCAAGGGGAATCCCAATTATTTACTCTTGAATCACTTTATTAGAGAATAAAGCAGAAAATTCCTTTCCTTGCCTGCGGTATATTTTGACACAGCTTTCCAAAAAACCTTTCCCATTCTACAATGACAAAAAGCCTAGAGATATCATTACTATTTTTATTATTACTATTATTAATATTTTGAGATATTCTTACAGTATAAAGCAGACAAAACACCCCTGTGACTGACCTTGAAATACCCAATGGCCCAACAGTTTTGAAAAAAAACAGGAACTGATCCCTAAAGGTGTTCCACAACTATGAGATCATTAATTTTGTGGTTAGTAAGATTGCCTCTAAATTAGATTTTTGCCTTGTGGAAAAAAAACCAAAAACATTCCAAGAAAACTTGCTTTGTTTTTGAGGAATATTCATTTTTATGACATAAAAATTATTTTGAAAATAAAGTTATGACAAGATCACCAAAACAGAGCTCTTCAGATCAAAATCCAAATAGAAAGTGAACTAATGTTCACCAGAATTTTCAGTCACAATAAAACTTGTGCCCTTCAATGGTATTTTGGAAAATCAGAACATAACCATCTAGCCAAATGTTTTTGTCATCTGTATTTCCTATTTAACATGTGAAAAAATGTGCATTTTCATGCAATTACCATTTAGAATTTAGGATTATTACCTTGATTTTAGCTGTTGAATTGAAAAGGTGACTGAACATTCAGCTGTTTGTCAGCCAGAGGCAGGTACAAAAAGAACTCAAAGATTTCAATTTAAAATATGAAGGGACCTTAGGCTGGCACTTCAGATTATTTTGGTGAGGTGGGGTCCCTCCCCTTCCACTTCTCTTTGCCAAGGTTTTTATTCATGGCAGTGAGCACCCAATGAAGGAGGAACCTCTTCAACAGTGAGATTTCACAGTGATTTTAACAAACTGCAAAAGCTCTAGAAAGCATCACAAATGTCTCCTGAAAAACTCTAAACCCTGAGAGGAGAGCCCACTTTCTGTTACCCTTTTTACTAAAGCAAGAGACTAAAGTGAAAAGGATGGTTGGCTACCCTCCTGCAGCCCTAAAACGCAGAAACTGAAGACAAGAATGAGAGAAAAAAAAAAAATGTTGTGAAGGCACTAAGACCATTTTGGAACCCAAGAGGAAGGTGAATCCATCCTCCCAAATCTTAGAAACAATATGGTTAAAGACAAACTTTAACTTGTTGTTTTACCTCATCCATTGAGAGTGACTAGTCTAATTAAGCCATCTTGAACTGAACACGCGAGAGAAATATTAAACGTAGCATGTTTAAGGCATTTATATTTCTTTTAGGTAGAACAACCCTATGCAGATGAAGTTGGGATCAAATCAATTCCATTGAATTAATAGAATAATAGAAACAAAAACATGCTCATGTCCTTCTGAAATATCATCTTCTACAGAACTAAAGGGACAGCATCAAAAAAACCACAAACAAATGAAAAACCACCAAAAAAACCCCTCCAAACCCTATAAAGCAAAAAAAAAAAAAAAAAACTTTTCAAAAAAAAAAATTAAAAAAAAAA
>VZRH01001274.1:125117-156230 GCA_013397555.1 Urocynchramus pylzowi
TAATATTAATAATAATAATAATAATAATATTGTGGGGCTTTTGTTTGAAAAGATGTATGTTTTTCCTGTTTGTTAGACAATTTTTATCAAGATACTGTTTTTTGTGAATTCTGTCTACCAGCTATGAGATTACTGCATCCAGGTTTGACCACTCTAGGCCACAATCTTTTTTTCTACATGAACATGAGAGCAAAAGTTCTGTTTACTTGAAGTTGTATGAAAGGTCATCATTGTGTTCTGACCACTTGCTCCCACAGTGGATAGTCAAACTTTTAAAAATGTAACCAAGCAGCTGAAGGGGTTACTGGGCCACCAAGACTCTCAGGAAAGTTTGTGGGCACTTGAAGGAGGAAAGCACTGGTAATTGGCACAGGGGTCAGCAGCTTGTCACGGAAGAGCTGCTAAATTATATCTATAAACATGCCCTGAACATGTTGTGTTAGAAAGAATACAGGAACACAAACATTTCTATAAGGAAAAAAAAATATATATATAAGCCATATCTATTCCTCTGTAGAAGATTTCACACCTTTAAATATTTCTCCATGAGACTACATAAAAATTGCTGGGATAAAGGAATAAATGGCTAGGAAAAAAATTTACAGGGCTACACTTACATGGTGTGGCTGTGTTGTTATCTTAAATGTTATAATATTAGATAATTAACTATGTGTCTAGTTTTTAATTTAGTATTTTAAATACTATTTTTATTTGTTTTAATATAGCTTTTTTTTTTCACAGTTAGGGCAAATTCTAATGATGATTAATAGCCACTTAATACTAACCTAAGCTAAACATGGATTTTATTTAATAATAAGTGTTATTATTATTTTCACTTATATAGATAGAGATCTTACTATCATAATAGATGATACATAGATAGAGATATTACTAATACTAAAACATTATATATGTATTTATTTATATATATATATGTAAAATATCTAGATGTGCAAGTAATTGTATCACCTATAGCTCTGGTATAGATATATNCCACAAAAAAAAAAAAACCCACCAAAAAACCCCCCCCAAACCCTAAAAAGAAAAAAAAAAAAAAAAACCTTCTCAAGACAGAAATTGAAAAACAAATTATAAAAAATTAGCTTTAAGGGTGGATTGCTAGGAAAGAGAAAGTAACAAATTATTGACTACAACTGTAATAATAATAATAATAATGTATGAAGTTTATAAAAGCTTGGAACTTTGTCTACCAAATTTATAGATATTTACATTACAAAGAAGAATCAAAGTGCCTTGCTAGACTGGACCCATGATATAAAAGGTTAAGCATGGCGTAGTAGTAAAGAGCATTTCAATTTANAGCCATATCTATTCCTCTGTAGAAGATTTCACACCTTTAAATATTTCTCCATGAGACTACATAAAAATTGCTGGGATAAAGGAATAAATGGCTAGGAAAAAAATTTACAGGGCTACACTTACATGGTGTGGCTGTGTTGTTATCTTAAATGTTATAATATTAGATAATTAACTATGTGTCTAGTTTTTAATTTAGTATTTTAAATACTATTTTTATTTGTTTTAATATAGCTTTTTTTTTTCACAGTTAGGGCAAATTCTAATGATGATTAATAGCCACTTAATACTAACCTAAGCTAAACATGGATTTTATTTAATAATAAGTGTTATTATTATTTTCACTTATATAGATAGAGATCTTACTATCATAATAGATGATACATAGATAGAGATATTACTAATACTAAAACATTATATATGTATTTATTTATATATATATATGTAAAATATCTAGATGTGCAAGTAATTGTATCACCTATAGCTCTGGTATAGATATATATATATATATCTGGTTTTCAACTGAGACATTTCTTTTATCTTCAGTGTTCATCTGAAGGGCAAGTTAATCTTGAAAGCAGTTTATTTCATTAAGTTGAAAAACGACTGCTTTAAAGGAGAGAAAACAGATTCAGAAAGTTATAAAAAAGTGTGTGTGTGTGTGTGTGTGTGTTCCTGGCTCCTGTTCTTCAATTGTGTTGAAAATTATTAATTATTATTCTAGTAAATAAGATACCCACTAAGATAAGATTCTCCTTTAAATGATGCTAAATTGATATGCTTGATTAACTACCTCTGCAATGAAGCTAGCAAACCAGCATACACCTGTACAAGTTAAACTAACATTGACATTTTTACTTGCCTTGAATACTACTGACTAATATTGCATAAATATAAACGGTACAAGGACAACAACTCAGCCTCCTTCCCTGTCATACAGGATTAGAACTGGATCAGTCTTTCAAGCATCCTTGATAACCTATAAACAATTCTTCTTCACAATTGTCATTGCACCCAGAGGTGAAAGATAAATTATTATTTCTACCAGGGCAGGAATGGTAGGAAGATTTTTTGAGATGATGTTATGAACATCCTTCACTTGATTGGGAATGATTGAGAGATTGGCTGATTCAAAGCGACTTCTTGTGTTGAATTTTATGAGATGGATAGTTCTGTGACTGCAGCAGGACAATGCTGACAGAATAACAACTGCAGACATTTCAATGTAAGTACAACAATGCACAGTTAAGTTGTGCTCAATATATCTTTATTTCCTGGCAAGAACACATTTTTGCCATATATGATTAGTGTCTAATCTACCTCCTACTATAGTATACATATAAAAAACTGGTACCAAGCTGGAGAGAAGGAAAAAAAATACACTGATGGCTGAGCATTTAGTTACAACTTTTGAGAATTTCAAGATGAACCTGAAAGAAAAGTGTAGAATACAAGCATGAATGAAATAGGCTTGTGAAAACGATGTTTCTTTTCACTATTTCATGGGCTTGAACCCAAGTGCAGGCACTACTGGTCTGCATGGCTTGGGAAGAAATTCACACCTTTTGATTAACTCAGGGGAGGCAATTTACACAGCCAGTTGATCCATTTGACTGACACTGATGTTCATCCAAAACAAAGGTCATTCTCCATCCCCTTTGTGTTGAGTTAAATTCAGTTTTCTTTACAACAGCTGTACTGATTCCCTATTGGTTTTTTTTCAGTTCCATACATGCCTTGCCTTTTGACCTATGGAAACTGTCCACAACCTATAAAAAGTAGATGAACAGGATCATTGCTCTTTTCTGTGTGTGAATTTGAGTAGGTTGATGCTGGCATCCAGCAAAGCTGCTCACTCACTCCCCTCTGTAAACTGGACAGGGGAGAAAAAATTTAACAAAGGTTCATGAGTCAAGGACCACAAGAGATCACTCATCAAATACCATCACAGGCAAAACAGGCTCAGTTTAGAAATATGCATTGAATTTATTACTAACAAAATCAGAGCAAGATAATGAGAACTAAAATAAGCCCTTAAAAAGACCTTCCCCCTACCCCTCCCTCCTTCCAGCTCTACCTTCTACACCAGCAGTGCAAGGAGGGAGGGAAGGGGGGTTGTGGTCAGCTCATCACCCATGGCTTCTCCCACTGCTCAGGGAGGGAGGTTNAGATGGATCTCTGCATCCCCATGGACCTCCATGAGCTGCAAGGGCACAGCTGCTTCACCATGGTCTTCACCATGGTCTTTATCATGGCCTGCAGAGGAATCTTGGCTCCAGTGCCTGGAGCATCTCCTCCCCCTCCTTTTGCACTGACCTTGGTGTCTGCAGAGCTGTTCTCCTCACATGTTCTCACCCTGCTCTTCTCTGGCCACAATTAATACTGAGTGACTTTTTGTTTTTCTTTCTTCTTAAATATGTTATCACAGATGTGTTACCACCATTTGTAATTGGTCAGTCTTGGCCAGAGGCACATCCATCTTTGGAGACATCAGGGATTGGCTCTGTCAGACATGGTGGAAGTTTCCAGCAGCTTTTCACAGAAGCCACGCCTGTAGTGCCCCCACTACCAAAACCAGGCAATGCAAACCCAATACAGTTTTACATGAAGGGACAAGGCTATTCCAGTACAGAATCTTAGGGAGTTTGGCCAGGGTATGGAGGCAAGCATGCACAAACACCATTTCCTCAGGGACAACATTTGTATGCTGCTCTGGTAGAGGGGAGAAGCCTCCAAGACATCTGTATAATCACCATTGCCATCACTCAAGTTTCCCCTCATTGTCTATCTACTTCTGACCCTGGAAAGCTTCTCAGTTCAAATCCATAGCTGAAATTCCTCTCAGAATTGTGGTATTTCTGTGGCTTATTTTCTGTAAAGCTACTTGCTACAGTTCAACTACTCTGCACTGGGTTCCAGACTACATTCACCTAGCCATGGTTCATTAGCCACTCTGTCTTAATTAATTGTTTCCAGTAGTGCCAACCTTAACATTTTTAAAATTATGTGTGGTTTGGGTTTTTTGTTGTTTTCAGGTTTTTTTAAATTTATTTATTTTTATTTTTACAAGACATGTCTTAATGTGAACGCATTCTGATGAATAAAAAGTAAAATATTCAGACTCCAGCAAGTTACTTTCCTTCAGTTTTAGAACTTTCCAGGATATTTTTATTTAGAAACATGTTTAGATCAGTGGTGACCAGAACAGGCTGTACTTGGCACTTCTTATTGGGACAGAAAGAACTGATAAGAACAGGCATTTGGGAATTTAACAGGGAATTTGGTATACCCTTCCATCTTCTTTTTTCTTTTTTTCCAACATGAGGAAAAGCTGTTTTACATTTCTTATAAGATGCATTTGTTATTCATGTTTAGAGGACTAAAGATCAAAAAATGTGCTAAAACTTTTGGAGATCAAGCCCACCCCCAGCATGTTTTTCTTGGGTTACAGTGCTATATCTTCACCCACTTGATATCTACTGTGGGGAATGCCCTTTTGAAAGTGGGTATCTATTTTGAGAGAATAGCCATGGTTACAAAGAAGGCCCTAAATTTTGCATTCAGCACAGCAAAATGGTCTTCCTTCAAGAGCACATATGTGCAGTGACCTTCCTCCTGCAACACCACAGTCTTGCGGTTCTAACAGTTTAAAAACACGACAGTAAGAATTTTAATATGTGTCACACTATGGAGAGCCTGTAGCTCAAGTTACTTGTGAGTTCATAGGCAACTACACAAATCATGCTAAAAAGGAGACTTCCTCTCCTGCTGTCTACATTCAAACAAAGGCTCAGGTTTATGAAATGGGGAAAGCTTCTGGGAAGTTCTGAATCAGGGACATAGGCTTTTGTATAAATACTGAACCCTTTTACAGAAATTCTTGGCTCCTTATACAGAGAAGAACAAGTGTCTTGCTCAGACATCTGAAAGTACTTCTCCTGCTTTGAAAGCCTAGGCACCTCACCTTGACTTAGCAAATTATGGCAAAGAGCCTTGCATTCAGAACATTGCTACATCTGTGTCACAGGCCCAAAATATGTCTGTGTCTATGCAGATTATGTTCCTGAAAGTTTTTCCCTAAGACAGCTTCCACGCTTCTTTCTCTGCTACATTACAATCTTTATTGCCCAATTGAACTCCTACAGTTTCTTTGACTCTCTAAAGGCTATTTTCTCCCTTCTGCTTAATTCAATATCTCTAACATTTGTCTTATACTCCCTGCTTTTAATTTTGAGGCACTTGGTGCTAAGAGATAAGCCTGTGGCAGATGTAATTATCCAACAGTGTATTAGTCACTTGTTACTGCCACCTACCTGCCTCTTTCGTACTAGTGTTTCCACTGGGAAGGGAAGATTGGAAAGCCTTTCGTCTTCCTTATAATTATTTCTTCATAAAAAAAAAAAAAAAAAAAAAAAACAGTGTGGAAGCTAGACACAAAAATGAGAAGTTTAAACCTGAGACTCATCAGGCCTGTAAATCAATAGATTTTATTGCAGAACCTACCTCATGCTTTATCTCTGTTGCAGGCATCACCATGTTGACTTTTTAAACTGCAAACAACAAATATAGTCATCTAGCTTAGCCTTAGTCTTTTACTATTTACTGCAGGCCTGTGCCTTCAGCCAGACCTAGACACATCTTTCAGTAATCCAAAGCTTAAAAAAGCTTAGAAAGCCAGAGTATAACTGAAGTATAAGCTTTACTGTTTAGTTTTTGTAATACTTTTGCTTCAGTTCCCTAGCTTCAATTTGCAGTCTTTGCAGTCTTTTTATCAGCTGCAGCTGAAACTCACAGTGCATTTGGACAAATAGATGATACATCTGAGAACCACTAGCTCTCTTCCATCCAGGGTAATGGAGTGGATTAGGACAGACGGGTAAGCAAGCAGGTGAACCATGCTAGAGCATAAGGATGCTTGGCAACACTGTACAGAGGCTTCCAAACACCTTTGTGTAGACTCCAGGTGACAGTAATCACTGAATCACTGGTTGGACCTGGCATTACTCTCACATTTGCTTCCTTGCATCAAGCTTCTGGTTTGGCATGGGTTTACTGCTTCCGATACAGCACTGCTTGTGTTGGTTTCATTTTCCTCATTCTGCACCAGAAATGGAAAATTCTGTCAGCAAGACTGATGCAAAGTGTTTCTGCAGAATTTCCCTCAGATATCCATGACCTCATTCACCTTCCCTCTGCGCCAGCCCATTTTGGATTTGCACTGGCTTTATGCAACATCACTCTGTGTCACTCTTCTCAGAGCTCTCAGTAATGGGAATGACTGCAAGGGAGACCAGGGCCTGGTTTGCATGAAGCAGTTCAGGAGTTTCTGAATGGCACAGTTACTGACTTGGGTTCCAAACTGTGCAAAGTGAATACTTCCAGACACACACAGCCGGATTCATACGGCACTGCACTTGAGTTTAGAAGCCCAGCTCACAGAAATTGGCTCTGCACTGAGTTAGCCCACTGTCTTTGCAAGGATTAATGGAGTGATTAATCAGGAACTGGATAAACGACCCGCAGATAATTCACGGTTGATTATAGTTTCTTTTATCTGCCTCTGCTTCTGGATTGAAATTTTATGTAATGCACAAGCCAAGAGTGTTTCTGCTAAATTCATAGTGGATACTTGCAATCAAGATCCCTTTACACAGCTTGGTATAAATGTTTATATGATATAACTTTTGCTCAAGGGAGTATGGAAATGATGGGGTTATTGTAGGTCAGTATAAAATGAAAGGATGTCAGAGTAACAGCCTAGCTTCAGCCAAAGCTGACACTGAAATTTTTAAGATCCTGTTCATTGAAGGGAAATCTTGCTCTTTTGGAGATTGCAAATATGAACTTATTTGGTTTTAAAAATGAGACTCCAAGGTGGAAAAAGACAAAAAAAAACTTCTCCACTTTGCATTGGAAACACATTGTCTGAAAAATATTTAAGTTGTGCAAAATCAATGGCACAAAAGGATGGACACGGCTTATAAAGAACCTGCTCTCTCAGATACCCTTGCACCTCTTTATTATTTTGTCCCCTGATGTTAACTCAAACAAACATCCTGTAGGCCTTCCCTTCGAAATGTTTGAGCAGAACTGATAGCCAACAAATTATTTTGAGAAATATCAAAACCTTATTTAGAAGTTTCTGTGAGAAGAAAAATTACTTTTCTAAATTAACTGCTGGTTTTATGTACTTGCAAATAATTGCACAGGCTCCAAGAAGATGGCTCAGTTAAAGACCATGCTGTGCTAAACTAATATCACAAGGGGAAAAACCTTTAGACATATTGTATTAATGTTGTAAATGAGGGCAAAAAGACCTTTAGAGACTGAAAAATAACCTATAAAAATTCACAAAAGAGCTCAGGTTTGCAGCTGTGCCTATGAACTGCTCAACAATATGTTTACTGCTTTATCACTCTTGTAGGCATTTGAAATGCCATGGTAACTATAATTTTATGGATAAACTTGCCCTAAATATCTGCTGCTAGCTTCACCCAGAATCAACTGCAGCCCAGAAGCTTGTAGACACCTTGCTGATTCTCATGACCCATTAATTATATTGCCCCTCATCTTAACTCTAGAATCCAGTCTGAAAGGTGATATCAAAATTCACCTACCCAAAGGAAAATAGAAAGTAGCTGTGCAGGGGGAGCTGCAGCACCCTATGTGGGAAGCCCATGTTCACACTTACAGAAAATGACCTCTGACAATGGAAGCAGATATCTCACTCCCTGGTTTTCATATGTTGTCCCCATGACAGGAATTCATGGCTTTGTGGAGGTTTTCTCCCAAGGGCACAAGGACAGAAATATGCAAATCTGTCTGAAGTTGGTATATTCTGGATGTAAAGGGAAAATGAAGACGAGTGAGGAGTCCATCTTGAAACACCACAAAAAGGTGTTTTTCTACATGGGATCTGTGCAGTTTCCTTTGTAAATCATCTCATCTTATTGGCTGTATGCCTCATGTATACATACATATTGGGTCAGGGGTATTGTTGTAGGAACATCTAGACTCTAGTCCCAGTGATTTTGGGACTAGACCCAACTGATCTTAGGGCACATGTACAGAAACAGCAGTTATCAGAATTACCAGTTCGCTTTTACCTGCTTAAATTCCATTTAGATCTCGTTTTAAAGTACTTCATATAAAAGGCTGTGGAATTAAAAGACAGTGGGATTCATGGATGAAGACAACTCCATAAGAGTTATGTGATTTGAGTTATTTTTGGTAATATGTCTTTAACTTGTCCATAAATGTCTCACAAGAAGTTAGTACTGTAGTCTTGTGGCAGAGAAAAAAGGAAGCACTGAAGAAAAAGAAGTAATAAATACTCAATTTTCTAATCTACAAGCTTTTAATGCATTTACAGCAGTCGATTTCTTGCCCATTCTACTCATGTTCTTATTAACTAAACTGCAGTCCTTCTTGGAAGTAAATATTTTATTTTAATAGCACATGCTACCACCTGCTGTAAGCAACTGAAACTGCCTTTGCAATTTCAGGGCTTTCAAAGCTGCATTAGGCAGACAGCCTTAGATTTAAAATACAGCTACATTGTTGGCATCTCTTTCTGATTTAATTAGCTGTTCATCCAAATATTTTCTAACCTTGAAAGTTTCTTAGTTATGTATGATCTGTAATAACTGCTAAGAAGCATGGAAATTTAGGAAACAGTTCAGCTGTAGATATGAAACTGATAATAAATTATTTAAGTAATAATTATGAAGATTAACCATTTACAAATACACAAAAATTAGTTCAGAAATTAGCAATTGTTTTAAGGTGAGCAGATTTTTTTTAATAAATCAAGCCATGAGGGTCAAATATTCAGAATATTAATTATCAAAATATTTACCTTTTCTACCCAATTGCCCATTTGACTCAAAGAAAGGCGAAGAAATGTGCAGGAAATCAAGATGTCTCTTTATTACTTGTTAGAATAGGAATATTTTTGGTAAAATGGATACATTCTATATGGCTATTTTAATATGCATTTGTCTGGGGTTTTTTTTCCCCTGCTATATTTTTCCAACTCGAAACAAAAAGTAATTATGAGTAAACAACTCTTTTGCCAAATCCTCAGCAGGTATAAATCCATGTAAGTACTATCAAGGCATTGGCTCAGGCTGCTTTCACAATCTGGAAAATGGTTTGCTATGTGCACTCAAGATTTTGGAGGAGGAACAAAGAAAGATTGAGTCTTGGGTAGAGGCAAAAGAAGGCAAAAAGAGGTTTATGTTGTATCAATAATTTGCATGTGTATATGTAGAGCTTATGCTGCATTATAAAGTACAAGTGCAGAAGGGGAGAAGCCAAGCACATCGTCCTGCATCAAATTCAGTTTTTATTCTAGCTTCTACAGCTTGCTTTTTGTAAAAAAAAAAAAAAAAAATCCTATTCATCTTGTCCCTGCTGCCAGTCATTCCAGTACATGGCTGTCTTGCAGCTCATAGAATTTTCTCTCTTCTCAGTCCACACAGGGAGCCCAAATCCACACCAGCTGTGGGCTGCCAGGTGGCGATGCTGGGCAGTCAGCCCCAGGCTGAGATGACCTTGGCTGGACACTTGTGCTGCACTGCTGTCTGGAGCTGAGGAGCACTGTCCTGGTGTTTCCATGGTGTAGGACAGTTTTGCCTGGAATGCAGCAGGAGCCACCAGAGGCATAAGGACAGCAGGAGGCAATGGCAGCTCCCTCTAGATTCCCTTCTCCTCCTGTCCATGGCAGCAGCCAGAAAAGCTCAGCAATGAAAACACTTTCCTAACAGCTGGTACATCTGGTGACACAGCCACATCAGCAGAGGAGTCTGTGTGGTGTCCACCCGGTTACTGGACTTGCAGCACTGAGGGTGATGGTTCTCCTGCTCCAAGGGTAGAATGAGCTTACACACAGGGAAATTTGGGGTTAAGACTAGTGCTAGAGCTGAGTACTTTCCTACCTCCTTCTCTCATGACCTAGGTAGCCCCCCACTGCAGGGCTAGGACACCAGTTCCCTCACCAGCCCATTCAGGTATTCTCTGAGGTTTTACAGCAGCTAGAACGCAACCAAGGCACAACCAGCATCTGTCCAAAAACATGGAAAGGATTTCCCACCCCAGAGCAACCTACTGCTTAGGCCATTGTGTGCTTTTTCACTGCATACCCATGCCAATGACAGGAACAATTTGTTTAGTTTTAAGTGCTAATATTAATAACAACAATGAAAGTAATTAATTATTCCTTTTCCTTTTTATTTATTTTGGTTTTATGATCACTGGTCTTGTCACTTTACTTTTTCTTTTCCTTGCCACTCTTTTACCCATTAACCCCACCAAAATTGCCCTCCTTTGCAGGTTGGGCAGCCCCTGGACACATTTTCTTGGCAATTTCAGGCATCACTTCAGTCACAGTCTCTCCAAAACAGAATGCCTTCTTTTTTTTTGCTAATATCACTGTTCGTTTTTTCTTCTTTTTTCCTCCATTATATTTATAGACTTCAGATCTTTCAGTCATAACCATTATCTTGCTAGACTTGATTGATTTCCTCTCGGTTTAGTAACTCTCAAAGCTCCCTTTCTCTAACTGTTACAATGTCAAAACATTTTGCCATATGTTCATGCATCGCTTTCAAAAGTCCCATTGCCTTCCTCCTTAGAGCAGAGCCTTTTTGTATGAATACCACCTCCAGCAGCAGTGCTAGCATATGTCATCCCTGGAACAACATTATAACACACCTCACTTGGGACTTGTCTATCCTGAACATTGTGGAAAACTGTACATGCTGCCTGGGATCCACTGTGCCAGGAAATGTAAAGGTATCTCCTTCCATCTGTTGGAGAATGGGGAGAGGCAAGGCTATTTCAGTTTGCTTTACTTGCATGTTTCCATCACTGTCACACTGTGAGTCATTCTTCAGTCAGAATTTGCTTAATAAATTGAAGTAAAGAAAGATTCAAAAAGGACTACAAATAAAGGGTCTGCTGGGGGAGTCCAGGTGATTTGTGCTTCTTGTTACCCTCTGAGACAGTTCTGTCAACAAGACTTTTTTGTGAGAGAAGAAATTATGGCTGAAAATTTTAGGGTATCAAATTAAGCTAAAGAGACTTCCCTTGTCTTGCAGGATCTACCTCACAGGATGAGATGTAATGGAGTTGCTGGCCATGCCTCCCTTTCCTAGCCATTAATGACAGTAATTATTAACTTTCTGATCTACTTTGATGCAACCTTTCCCCATTACTAACCAGTCCCTCTGGACAGGCTGGATAGATTGGCTGAGACCAATAGCATGAAGTTCAAGACCAGATGATTAAATATTGGAATGGGCTGTCCAGGGAGGTGGAGAAGTCATCCTCCCTGGAGATATTTATAGAAAGACTGGATGTGGCACTCAATGCCATGGTCTAGTTGACAGGGTGGTGTTGGGTCATAGGTTGGACTCAATGATCTCAAAGGTCTTTTCCAACCTAGTTGATTCTGGATGATTCTGTCCTTAAATTAATTTCCTTCCTTTTTTTCCACTCTCCCCGCCATCTTTAAAACACATTTTCCAATGCTTTTTCTTATCTTAAACATTAAGCGTAAAACTACTTGTTCCCTTAAGACCTGTCCCATATTTTGACTAACTTAATCTGGGAATAAACCAAATGCTGTTCCAGGAAACAGCTAGTGCTACAAACTGCACTGTACTAGTAACAGATGCAACAATTAATTATTCAGGGATTTTGAGTATGAAAAGTAAAGACTGAAAAATTTTGGTGTAAGATTATTTTAAATTAAAAAAATATATATTTTTAAAAGAGTTACTGTAAAACAATGTCCCAGAAATCCCAACATATCATTTGGGAGATGGAAATTAAGAAAACTACACTTCTTTCTTCTTTAGTGATTATCTCTGTCTTACTCTAAAAAATCCCTGTCTCTCTGAATGCCATACCTCTTTAACTATGTAGGCCATTTCTTGTCATCTTGGTGTCACTTAGAACTATGATATTTGTGGAGACATGTCTTGAAGCATTTTCCTTCTCTTTCTGCTTTTTTACATGTGTCTTATAATTTTGAGGCATGCTTATGTAGGTGCCTCATAAATTCAATATTTTCATATATGTTTGATAACACGTCAGTGGCAGTGTATATACTTCTAGAGCAAGGATCCTTTCTTTCATTTTCAGACAAATACACATTCAAGATTAGTCAAGAGAATCTCTCTTAATGACATTCTTTCCATCCAAATATTTTTATTTTACCTTGTATTTTGCTTTGGTTTAGTCAAAACAGAGTGACAAATAGACTGCATTTCAGTTTTTTCGCCGCTTTCTCTGTTCTGCTGAACTCTGCGGGTTGTCTTCTAAAATACTGTCTGACAAGGAAATTGTTTCCACACTGTTTTGTGCTTTCACCCACAGAATCTCTCAACCAAATCCACCAAAAATTGAATCTGCTGTAAACTAAACAAAACAGTTTGATCACAGCTAGCGTAAAATAGTACCATTCCATCAAAGTCAAACCTGTAAGCAGGTTAACTTGTAAGTTAAAGGGTTGGCTCAAAATGTCACTTGTGTATAAAGATGCCCAGAATAATCTGTGCATATCAGATGTGAAAACTAAAACTTAAATTTTAATCCAGTCCTACAGATGCTTAAATATAAGCCTTCTAAAAATGAATTAAAAAATACACAAGTCAGTAAAACAACTTCCACACTTAACCATATTTTTAAGCAGTTGGCAGGATAAAAGCAACAAAAATGCTACAAGCCAAAGCACTGAACTTTGATATTTTTGATGGCCTTTGATCTTTCATCTACTATGAGGATGACACATGAGAAAAATTATTTGCTCGTGAAGCATTAATTGATACAGGGTTTTTTTGCCTGTGTTGATTTGACTTAGCACAAAGAGCAAATGCATTTTCAGCAATAAAAGAATATTTTTTACATTGTTTCAGTTTTTTAAAAAGTGGAAAGCAAAAAAGGTCAGTTACTATTGCAAATGCACTGTTTCTTCACTGATGATATCACCAGAATAAAACTGATGCTCTTGTCAAGTCAGCACTTTGATATAAACCAACATCCTTCTAATTTCAAAGACGTATTTATACAAACATTAAAAACCATAAAGAACATGATTATCCAGATATATTTTTCTTATCTTGTGATTTTCCTTTTCTTAAAATGTCATTTCTATAAACACTGTCATTTGACTTTCTGCATGACAGAAGGCAAAGGTAAATTTTAACTCTTGATTTATATTTCAAATATTCTGCAGCTCTATCATTAGTAATAATCAGATGGGGCTTCTCACTGAATACATCTTGAAAGCTCTGAGTATCTGTAACACCTTTCTTAGTACTCATACAGGCATAAGGAAACAAAATTATGCACAGGTGCATGTAGAAAAAGGATTGCTTTTTCTAATATGACTATGAAGGAGGCATGACACAGTAAGCAGGGATGTGGGCGTGCCTGAGAGGTCACGCACCTCCAGGGCTTAGACACAGAGCTCTAGGCTACCCCGAGGCATTTCCATCTAGATAAAATGTAGAGGTGGAATGTCTTCTGGAGGAGGACACCATTTAATACATGTGTACCTATATATACATATATACAGAGCTAATATGTATATATGAAGTATATATGTGTGAGTGTATATATATAAATATATGTATATGTATATGTATACAATGACAAATTAATCCATTAGCTTTGTGTTGGTTTAGGATACAGAAGCTCTAAACTTGAATCTACTTGTGAAGCATTGTTTTTGAATTCTGCATTAAGCTGGTACTGGATGAAATAGATAACCAGCTCTTGCAGCAGAGCTGGCAATGCAGTGTTCCTGCAAAGCTTCCACAGGTAAGTTAAAGAATGCCCGTAGTATACCAAGGCCTCCAGCAGGCTCACCTCTGGAAAATAAGCACAAGTGACCCTGTAGCCTCTCAGCCACAGGATATTTAACACAGGTCACCCACATCCTGCATGTTAACTTTTGTTATAACAACAACCAGCATCCCTTTAGAGAAACAGCAAATTTCATTGCATACCAGGCTGAACCACAGCAGCAAGTTTGCTGTGAAGTGATAACTGAGTTGAGTCCTTGTGGAGTGGTAGATAGAATATTATCAGCCTTCATCACCAACAATGTTCAGTGCTGTGAAACTAACATGCTGTTCTTCATATTCAGAAGTGGGAGACAAAATATTTTTTTAAGATAAGGTACCAAGGAGCTTAGAATCATAGAATCACAGAACAGTTTTGGTTGGAAGCTATCTAGTCCAACCCCCCTGCAATGAACAGGAATGTTTTCAAATAGACCAAGCTGCTCAGAGCCCAGCCCAACCTGACCTTGAATGTTACCAGGGATAATTTAACTTACTTTAGTAGCTTTTGGTAGTAATTAGAAAGGTCTTGCAGATGCTAATTAGAAGTCTAAACTCTGCCTAAGGTGTGTTTGTAACAGCTAAATCCTATTTTTACAACTTTAACAAAATGAAGATAACAAAGGGCTTTTATGACACAGGACTTAGAAAACAAGAATGATACAAGGTGAAAATTCTCACATAATTGAAACTACTACAAATTAGGAGGTAAAGCCAGCCTATGCAAGATGATTGGTATCTTTCAAACATGCATTTTCTCATTAATTGTTTCACTCCAGTGGTGCCATAGTTCATACTCTGGTCTTGTTCATTTCTGCACTTGGGAATGCCGACTGATTATTCAAGAACTCTGGATTGAATACTTCATTTATTTAACCTTTACAGAGCCTAGGTAATTTCAAAAACATAGAGTAATATCTTTGCATTATTTTTGTGCTCAGGAGGTTAAAGTTATGTTACTTCAGCAGATTTTTTTCAGTTATATGTCAGCTGAATTTTCATGTACAAATGTATTCCCTAAGTTGAGTGATTGTAAGACTTTAAATGTCAACTCAGTATTCATGAGGAATCTTTTGTCCACATTAAGAGCCAGCTGCTGTCAGCGATATTGGGTTACAGAGCACAAGAACAGCCAGCCAAAAAAAAAAAAAAAAACAACCAGAATAAATCCAAAGTCATTGCTTGATTTGATTGTTATTCACTTTTAAGTACTTTCATTCAACTCTGATTGCTGTAGAATTTGTCTGCTTCATGAGTGTCTTTAAAAGGAGACATTGATGTTTTATGCTGTCTTAAGTGCTAACAATCATCACTGCTAATGAACACAGACTCATTAATGTCTAAATCATTCACAGCACAAGGGTGTTTCTTTCCCTCTTGATTTTGCTTTTCCTGGAACAATTAATTTTTATATTAGCTACTACATCTGTTTCCAATGCCATCCATTAGTTTTAGTTTATCTTTTGGATTACAACACTAATTTTTTTCTCTGTAAAGGTAGAATTTTTTATTCAGGAGAAGAATTTTTAGACTGACCCCCATGTCCATCCATAGAAATACACATTTTTATTTCAAATTTTTGTTTAATTCTTATGTGAAATTTACAGCTCTTTTAACTATTTCCGAAATGAAAGTTGAAATTATTTTAGTGTATATAACTTTCACTGTGAATCATGAAGGAAACAGATATAACTCTTGAGCACAGAACTATTAAAACTGATAATATTACACAAAGATATTATCAAATCATGTGGGAACAAGTTAAAGAAGAAATTGTATCATACCTGCTTTTATATTTGGACTTTATATTTTGGATCCTGAAGAACAAAGCTTTCTCTAAAAAATACTGTTCGGTGACATATTATTGTGACCATCTCAGGAAAAGCACAGCACTGCCAAAGACTTGGACCAAACCATAGCTCTAAAATTTCTAAGGAAGAAACTTCATTGTCCTGAGAAAAAATGAATACTCTGAAACTACATTACCAACAATTAATTATAAAATTAATAGTTTTCCTGTAGGGTTGGACAGTGCAGCAACCCTTCATCCCACATGACATCTAGTAACTCTGGTGAAGCACTGGGATACCATCGAAACCAATCCATAAGCAAATCACATGATTTTGTCAGGATTGTCTGTTGGTTATCAAATCACTATCCCTATGCTATGAACTTGGTAATTAGGTAGTTTATGGAACTAAAAGGAACAATCTGTGGAATGTTTTGTCTATCAGTCTCTTTTCCTCATATTTGGCTCTTTCTGTTCAGGTAGAAATTGCCTTCTTCTGTTGAGTACTGTCCTTTTATTTCCACTTGATTTAGATTCATTGAATATTCATAAAAAGGATGTGATAGCATCCTTAGTATCTTTCTCCCCAAATAAAAATTACAGTCAACATTATATTACAGCAGACAGTAACATTGCAGGAGTGTGCTAGGTTCTGAGAGTCTGAATAAACAACGCAAATAAAAATCACGGCATTTGCAAGAGTGGTGTGCAGCAGGATATGCATCACACTCTGCAACAATGGAGAACACACAGAGTTCTCTGAGCAACAGAACCAGAGAGTAGTTTCAAAGAGTTTTGCAGATTAGTGAGTATATACTTTGATGCCCAATGAAGAATGAGATTTTCATGTAATTGGGCATTCACTGTTCTCTCTTCATGTGAGCACTAAGCAGCAGATTGGAGCAGGAGAGGCAGTGTCACAACCAAAGAAAATTGTGTTCCCTTTTTCTGTGCCTTAGGTGGATTGACTTCACAAGAGAATGAGAGAACTGGGAGAAGTTCTTTTGGCACCTGAAATATTTCATTTCCAGGATAGGTGCACAGACTCTTTCCCTCATAGAGGCCATTATCACCTTCTCTTCTCAGGCATCTCCCATACTGGAGCTTGGGCAAAGGATTGGGCAGAGAGAGGGATACTGCTATTTCTTTGTGAAATTTGGATAGAACTGACCCATTGGTTCAGAAGTTACTATATATGAATAGACACAGACACAGGCATTCACACTTTGATTGCTCAGTGTTCGTTCTTTTCAGGCACCTTGATTGAAAATGTGAAGAGGGAAAGAGAGAACAAGTAAATAATCTGATTTCTATGTAAAGAGGTCTGACTCCTAACAAGCTGAAGTTCTCTTCATTTTGCCTCTGATTTCTCACTTTATGGTTAACATGAAATTCTCATAAGGAAGAAAGAAAAGAAAAAAGCAAGTCTCTGGAAAGACAATTTTACTACAGGCAGCATTTAATGCATGCAGCTTCTCTCTGAATTCAAAATAAGTGTCTTGCAAGTTCCATTACATATATATATATAAGTTTTATGAATGTATCTCCTTCATACAACTTTTCCTCCCTCACAGGATTTCAGCTGACTGTTTCAAGAATCCAAGGCTTAGCTCTGGTAGAGAAACCTGGCTCAGACTTCTAAGAAAATTGATAAGTTGGAAGAAAGAGCTATGACAACATCTGCAGAGTAGAACCAAGTGAGATAAGAAAGGTAAAGTTGACAGTGAAGGTAGAATTATTGAAACTGGGTCTGTGAGTGGTTCAAAGATTCTGAATGAAAAAAAGCCAAGGTGGAAAAGAAAGAACTCTGAAGGAAGAAGAAGGAGGTGAAAGAGAGCTCTGGAAGAGATGAAATGCAGAGAGCATTAAGGGCCAGCCTTGGTACCTTTACCTGAAGTTAAGACTTCCTGAGCTGACCTCATTATTGATCCCTGCCTATCTCTCCCTGGGGTCTCTGAGTATCACATGGGAAGGGGTGAAGACTCAGCACACTAACATTTAGCCTAGCTCTTTATTAGGTAGCTAACATCTGTATGTGCCAAGCAAAGAATAATTGCAATATTTTATTGCAAATAAATTGCATTTGCAATAAATATATACTTTATAGCTGTATGTATTATGCTCTCATAGTCTCTTTGCAAATAGCTAAAGGTGTCCAAAGTGTTACAAACAGTTACATCAGCTGGGTACATCAAACAGGTAATGACCCAGCCATGCTGAGTTTCTCTGGATGTCACCAAAATCCAAACAAACCAAAAGCAATTGGTGGCAAAGTTTGGTCAGGGAGTGAATTTTGTAGTATAACTTCTAAGAGGAAAGGAGTTAAATTATTTGGGCTCTTCACTGCATGGTCCAGTCTATGAAATCTGGCTGTTGAAGGGGAAGGTCTAATTGTAGCTGTTTCATATGGTAATTTGTGGCTAATTAATGACCTACAATGCAGGGCTAGAAGGCCTAACTGCAAGAAAGGGTTAAGCCATCTGAAAGCAGGAATGCCAGAAACAGATGGACTTCTTGCAAGGGAATAAAGGTTCTCTGAGTGATGAGTTGAGAAACAATCTCAGCATTGCCTTATAAACCATCCTGGAATGGGAATATTCAGGGGCGCAAATTTAGGGATGACTTCTGGATAGCAGAGCTGGGCTGGAGGATAGACCCACAGCTGGGCTGAGGTACTACAGGCAACCACTACCAGGATTAGTGCTGATGCAAGAGTTCAGAAGGAATCTGCTTATGACACATTTATGGAGACTCCATGTAGAACTGCATATACTGGTAGAACTCTGGCCAATGCATTATTCATTAACTATTTCTCTTTTATATTTAAGCACAAATATGTGTGTAATTGAACTCTAGAGGTACCATCAAAGTTTCTCAACACTGTATATATCTCATTTTCAGACTGCACCCCTGTACCTTTTAACATTTCCTAATCATTCAGGAGCAATATTGTAACTGACCAGTAAGCTATTTCCCCAAAATGGAAACTGTGACCTGACACTTTGGAAATTTATAGGTATCTTCAACCAGCAGAAGAATTGTGGTGTGTGAAGTCTCTCTTTTAATTGGAGACTTTACTGGAAATGCAGTATTCACATCAGCCCAAGACTTCTCATTACATACTGTGGCCCAATGGCTGGGACATTTATAGGGATTACTGCATCAGTTCCTACCATGACTTCTCTATGACATCAAGCAAATAAACAGCTTTGAGAGCAGGGACTGACACTTCCCATGGCAAATACTTCATTTGTGAATTCAGGAGATGATTGACTCTCACAATGAACAGACAAATATCATGTATACAAGTTAAGAAAAGTGTTATAGATTTTTAGTTAGGTCTTATCCCCTCACGTGGTTAACAAGAGGCAGCTGGAGTTGGGACATCTGGGAAGGTCAGCTTGTCTCTATGGCAACATCTGACCTCCAATCAGGATTTGAGGATGCGATCTCCACCACTGGACAGTGAGGAAGGGGTCGATGGACAGAACTTTGGGAGGGGTCAAAGGGTTAAAAGGCGAAACCGCCATTGTGTGGGCGAGCACGTGGTGGGGAAAAATCCTTTGCTCCCAGTGCTGTAACTTTTGCTCTATTCAGTCTTCTGTTGTATTTTCTTACAAGGTTTAATAGACCTTTCTAAACTATGAAAAGTGAGTAACCATTTCTCACAAGGCTAAAAAGCCATTCAAAAATCTGGAGGTTTACCAGTCCTTTTCAAAGAATAGTTTATGTTCACCCAGCTTTAGGAAGAATTCAAGCTCTGTGCCAGCCTGGCTTTAGATATCTAAATTTGAAGGAAAAAAGAAAGAAGTAAATTTCTTTCAGTTAATGAGATTTTTCTTTACCCTTAACAGTGTGTTAAGATCTAATTATTAAAATTATTAAAGAGATGCCACTGCCTGAAGTAAGGTGAAAATGAGACCATATGCTGAAGTCAACAACACAGATTTTTATTTAACAGTAATTGTGAGGTAGAGAGATAGATAGACACATAGATAGAAAGAAACAGAAGAAAGAAAAAGAATAAGAGTGGAAAGGTCTATAGTCACTGTTGGATCCTGCCACAAGACTTGATTGTTACAACTTCAAAGTCTGTTGGTCAAAGCAATGGTCACAGTCTTGATCCATCAGGGGTGGGGGAAATCCACAAAACAGCATACACTGGGTTTAAATGTGCTCTGGTTCAGGTGGGAATGCCCAGGTACCTTCCCTGGGGCATGAAGTTTCACACAGAAGGATATAATGCTGTGGATCATGGCGCACTTCAGGAGCCTTTGGTGGTTTAAGACCTTACAGCTGCCTCTCAGGTCAGCACAGCTGAGTCAACAAGAAACCATCAGAAGGGGCAAATACCTTCAGGCTACTTGTGATGTCCAGATATTTCCCCGGAGGGGAGTTTTCACACCAGAGCCATTTTGTAAGGGAGGACACTGGCATGATACAAAGCACTATCCTGCCTCATGGGATTTGCCTCTTACTAGCCTTCTCTTCATCTTGTTCAATGTCCAGCTGTAGCCTCCTGCACTGCCCTCTGCACCTGGGCAGTTAAGAGGTCGATTGTTTGAGTCATTAACCAATCCAGTCTCTCACCCAGTTTGTGGGGCTTCTAGAGGCCCCTTTTTGTATAATGGTCCATTAGTCAGAGAATCAGGCAGCAGGATGTTTCTGTACAATACAGCAGGACCATGGTCCTCCCATTTCTGGGAAACACTCAAATCACAGACTGTAAATAAAGTAGGTGGAATATATAGAAGGGTGAAAGCTCTTTTAACTGTTCTCCCACAACATGGATGATGTGAGATTAAGAACATCAAGGGGAGAAAGAGGTGTGAAGAGTCAAAAGGGAATCAGATTTCACTTTTACAGATGCCTGTGGGACAGATTAAGACAGGATTTCTACCTTTGAATTTCTGGGGTATATGCTTACCATTTTACAAAGAAGAACTCCTGGGAAGAGGACCCATTTTATCTTCACAGGACACTAAGCTTACAGCTGCAGTGAGCAGGCTGGACACCCAAATCATTGATCTGCATGATACCATGGAATTGATGGAAGTTTTTGTACAATTAAGTGGAAACAGGCAGACCTGATTTCTCTTTGCAGATCTCCAGAGGCTGTTTAGCAAATTTAAGCAGTTCTGCTTTGAAGCTAGATGCACATAATGTTGATGGGTCAGCATTTAAGGTAGAAGGATATATTGGCAAAACTTATTTCTTCCTTGTGATCATCTTGAACCTGCTCATAGTATATTCATGTATGTAAAACAGCCAGTTCAGTCTATTTGTCTTGTACACAGAAATTATTTCACACCATTTTCAGCACAGCACATACTGCTTAATGCTGGTGCATAAACTTCTTTATTTGCTTTTAACTAAGTTCCAAGTCATCATGATAAACATATTAATTGAAATAGCTTTTCTCCCTCTTTCAACAGCATTTAAAACAAGACCTAGCACAGGATTCTGCAGGGTGCAACCCCACCTAAAAGGAGTAAGTGAAGGATAGAAAAGATGCTGGGGTTAGAGGTGGTTGTGGTGTGGAGGGGGAAATTAGGCTGACTAATAATGCAAAGGCTGCTTGAATACTGATGAGCCAAGTTATCTATGCTGGCCACCTGCCTAACTATTTTTTTCCTGCCAATGTTTGATTGCCTGTGCTGATCTTTGGGGAACTGTTATTGTGTGAATGCTGCTAAATTATTTTAATCTTTATTTTAATTCCTGTAAGCTTTTAATATAATTGTAAAAGATAATATGTGATTTGTGTGTTGTCTGATTGCTAAAACATTTGTGCAATAATAAATGAGTATTGAAATTCCCTATGGAAATTCTGGAATATAGCCAAAGGGCAGATAACTGTGGGTGACAGCTTGAGTGAACAGCAGCAAAGTCTTGCCACTGCCCTTGCAGGAGACACACACAGAACACTTTGGTTACATCAACACAGCACTCTTTATCTCTCCTCAGCCTGTCTAAGAGGCAGCTGTGGTCTGTTTTCTTGGCCTCTGTGCACTCATTCTGTTTTGACATTACCTATAACTGCATGGCCAGTCGTGAACACTTAATTGTCTTCCCACGAGCTCAAATTCCCACAGCAGAGCTGTGCTCGTGTTCAGGGACCACAAAACCCAGCCACCTCCCCATGTTTCTTCTCCACTCCTGAACATAATCCAGGGCATAGCATGTATTTTCCATGGTCTCAAGGCTCTCCTTCATGTTACATGCTCAACTCAGGCTCAATTCCTCATCCTGACTAGACAGATCAGTGGCACAGGCCTGCCACTACCCTGTCCATAATGTTGTCCAGCTCGGTCTGGACCAAACAATATTCTCCAAAACTTTATCAAAATTCAAACTTTATCTAAAACATCTCCAAATTCTTTATCAAAAGTGTTAAAGCACCAGATGGGATGGCCTGAGCTGAGCTAAGGGTACTGCTTTTTTATGACCAGACTGTTTTAAGAAATGAGAATTTTGGTGTATGATGAGAAACAGCTGGTGGTGGTTGACAATATAGTTTGAAGAACTAGAACTGAGAACTATTTTCTGCTTAGTGTAGGCAGCAGAATGCAAGAAATGGGCTGTGATGAATCCTGGGAATTTCTGGTTTCTACTGACCAAGTAAAACTTCCACAGTTCATTTTCTGGATGAGGAGGAAGAGGTCTGTGTGTAAGGAACAGTCATGCCAGTGACTGTGTGTAGGTGTGTTAGCCTGGGGCAGTCTGTAGGTATAAGTTCTGCAACACCATCACAAATTCTTGTTGTCTAGCTTTCCCATCCACTTCTGGAATCTCTAAAAATATTCCTCAGCATTGCTAAAGATGAAGGAGTAATAAAAATTGAGGGCATATAGAGAGTGTATATATGTGTGTGCCCATTTACACATGTTCTAGCAGGTTTTGGCTATTCTGATTTAGAAATCCCCCTCCCCTCCATGCAATTCCTGGAGCTCACTCACAGCCTGGACAGACAATCATGCAGTTGCAGAAGTCCAGAGCAGGGTCATGACTGAGCCACAATCCATACCTGGGCAGCAGCCAAAACATGGGCCAAGGGTTCAGCCCCCCGAATAAACCACAGAATTGAGTAAGTCAGACCAAAATGCATAAACAAAGACAACCCAGTACAAAGCACGCAATTCTAAAAGCATTTTGCACTGAGAGAAAATGTAAACATGATTTTGGAAAGGTTGAATCAGCCGTGTCTTCCAAAAACACAGGTCAGGAAGGCAGGTTATCCAAAACAAAAACAGCAGAATATTTCTCTGTACCATCACATATTAAGACCCAGGTCTCTTCCTAGTGGTAAAATGTTTCTTTATGTCTCCCAGTCACTAAAAAAGTTAAATATTTCAGTCTTAAAAATTTAAATATTATCTGTGCTCTACCTTAGATGTCTTCACTGAGTGTCTGCCAGGAATCTGTATGAGATCTGTATGCAGCAGTTGTTCTGTTCATACAACTCTTCATCACCAAGCATAAGAATTTAGATAATTGACATAGCAAAAAATTATTCTCAAGTCACCACATAATTCAGAGGGGAAGAAAAGAGTAAAATTGTGGGGTTTTTACTGTCTTTTATTTATTAACTTTGTTAATGTTGTTAATGCATGTGACCTCACTGCTCTGCCCTGGTTGCTGCTGTAGCAGTGTGCCAGGCAGTCTACTCCCAGCACCTGCTGTGTTTCAGTTACAGAGAGATGTAATCAGCAAAACTGGCTATCCTGTTTATTCCTCTTTTCTTCATACAACCATGTTCAGAGACCTGAACAATGTGATACCTATCATCTTCATATTTACTTCTGCCTTGAATAATCTTTTTTTATTACTCTAACAGCACTCAGAGATTTGAAGTAAAATAAAAATTTAAAAAAACCAAAATAAACAAAACCCCCCACCAAAACCAAAAAACAAACAACAAAGAAGCAAACAAACAAAAACAACAACAAAACAAAACAAAACCAACCAAACAAAAACTCCAAACCCAAGATACATGTTACTATGTTTGGTATAATTATATGTGAACATGTTTACAGGGCAGACTGAAGCACAACAGAGAGGTATGAGAACTAACTTTAAACTGTATGTATAAATTCATTCCACTTTAGCAGCACACAGGTCTGACATATAAAATCTATAATACACTAGTCAAAAGAGGCCAAATCAAGAGAGAAGCTGTGGGAGACTGAGAAGGAAAAAAGCAACCACAAAAACTTAGCTGAGAGTAGCTGTGTTACACATCTATTTGCTCTTTTACTTGAATGCACATATTTATGCACCTACAGGAACTCCTATCCAGCTGCCTTTGACCAGACAGTTATTGCATTAACTGCTGGTGCAAGATGTGCAGGCTACAAACATAAATTTCAGAGAACACGTTGCCTCTGCTTGCTGCTGTAGCAAAGTCTGCTGAGGCTGCAGCATATTAGCTGCAGGAGGAAGCTTCCATCTGCAAGAACGTGGAAAAATCCTTCCTCCTCCTTGGATCTGTAGTGTTTGTTTGCAAAGACTGCCATCACAAGAAAGAAGCTGTTACTTTAGCATCTCCAAATCAAGACTGGGCAATCAGATGCAAGTGGTTAAATTACTGGAGCCTGTTTTCACTTTCACAATTGGTACAGTTATATATCCCCTGAAATTGAAAACCAGCTTTTGTGTTCTCTAAGATATGGCTAGTATTTGAACATTTATACACAGCACTTAAGAGAGTTCTTTCCACTGCTCAGGAGACTGAACAACCTTGATGTTCATGTTCATTGTAACTCAATTTGGTTTATGCTTTGGGTTTTCTTTGTTTGCTTTGGTTTTTTTTTCCTCCAGTTTAATGTGTAGCTTTAAAAGTCATGCTGATAAAGAGAGTTAGTTATATTATCTGTCGTCCTGCAAATTTAAAAAAATCCATTAAATTTGCAATGTATATGTCATCACTTGACACTTTGACCATCCACAAGACACCTAAAATCAGAATGGGAAATCTAGTTCAGACCTGATTCACAGAACAATTGAGGCTGGATGGCACCTTTTGAAATCATCTAGTCAAACACTGTCCAGCTGAAGGGTCAGGTAGAGCAAGTTGCAGTTGATTGCACATTGAATGTCACCAAGGATGGAGATTCCACAGCCCCTCTGAGTAACCTGTTCCTGTGTTTCACCACCCTTACAGCAAGAATTTTCCTGGTTTTAAGCAAAAGTTCCTGTTCCATTTTGTGGCCATTGCCCCTTGTCTTGTACCTCAGCTGCTGATGACAACTCTTCAAGACTGGAATTTCAACCAGCTTTCAGTCCACTTCCCTGTGTAACATCTAGCCCATACTTCATCAGCTGTCTATGAAAATATTACAGGAAAGTGTCAGGAGGCTTCCAAAAGCTGAGAAAAACAACATCTAGAGCTCTACTTTTCTCCATCAAGCGGTCTTGTACTACAACAAAACACAAAATGCTAGACAAATTATAAAAATTTAAATTAGAACCACAAGGATGTCTATAAAAAATGAAACAAAACAACCTTCTACCTGAATCTATTTCAAAAGGTTAATTTGAACTTCAGAAAAAGCTATAGAAATACCCTAATTAACTTATTTTAACTAGTACAACTATACACAGAATCAGACTATGTTAATTCATTTTATTCTGGGAAAGACTAAGGATAAAAGAATGGAATATGCAACCCCTCACACCATACCCACTCATTTTGTGTGTAACAATCCTTTTTTTTCCCCCTGGTATCTTATTTCTGGCAACTTTAGTCTTGAAAAATGTATTTTACTTTACATACGACAGGGAGAAAAATGAACTCTGGTTTCATAGCTTTACATAGTTCCTCTACCTGTAATATTAACAGAAGAATAGATTTAAATACATTTTTTCACTCATCTAGTGACAATTATACATATTGAAACATACTTATTACATCAGTTTTCAAATACAATCACATATGCTATGAACATTAATGCTTGCAGTTTGAACTTAAATTCAAAACCCTTATATGTTCTCTCAAGATAATCCTCCCCAAAATTACAAAAAAGAAAAGCTACATCTGTTAAAAACATCCAAAAATAATGCTAAATATATTTTTCCTAAAAGGAAAATAATTTTGAGGTTGATGCCTTTTAATTTCCTTGCTTCTAGAAAGGAACATGGAGAAACATTATACCTACAAGCTCCTTCACTGTTAGGTTTATATAAGTCAAACATACAGAATTCTCTCATTCCTATCCCCTCACAGCAAAAAATAGTTCCATAAAATTTTACAGGGCCATGTACTGTTTTGTGGTGCAACAGCTGTTACCAGCTGGAGATGCTTTATGCTCAGCTGAACTATGTTAAAAGGCATTTCCCTAGTCACCTTCAAACAAACCTTTTTTAACCTTTCCATGACATTTTATAACTTCAAGTCCCTCTTCTGAAAGAAGCTGCAATAACATATAGACTGTAAAGATTAAATGGCTTTTGATTGTATTTTAACAGAAAGAGTGACACAAAGTATTGCAAAAACCCCACAAGCAAGCTACACAGCTTTGAGGTGCCATAAACAGAATAGTACATCTTACCTGTTATTTACTATAGCTGACAGATTTTGGCTGATTTCCCCTGAATAAGTGGATCTTCTGCTTTTCTAGGATATTAATACAGACTCATAAAACATACAGATGTACTCTTTCAGAAAAGAGTAACTGGAAATTGAGCAATAGGAACCACACAGAGTTTTTAAGTGTTTCACCAAACAGATGTACTACAGTAAAAAGGTGACAAGCATTCTACGATTTTTTTAAATTTGGTTCTGGAAAGGAGTTCATATTCAAACTAAAGACCAGATGAATATCAGGGGGACAAAAGAAAGGTGAGGATTTCTGTAACAGAGAGAAGTGAGGCTTTCCTTCGTTCATTCAAATCCCTGTTGGGTCAATGGATGCAACTGGGCTGCCCCATGAGGGAAAGCGTGCTGAGGGAACAGCAAGACAGGCACAGGGCAGGATCCTCACCAACAAAAAGCACATCCCATCACACCAGCCCCACTCCAGAAAAAGAGCAAAGCAGACATGGTGACAGGAAATCTATGGACAGTGACTATTACATTTTATTACTGAGTGTATTTCAGATAATAAGGGAACTGCTAATACACTTAGAGATATCAATACAATTCCAACTAACCAATACTTCAATACTGCCATTAAACCTTTTATACAATTCCCAATTCTTTTTACAGGAACTTTTGCATGAACATGACCACAGAAAGCATTGAAGAAAGAGGTCAGCTAAAAACTGATTCTGTGTGGTCTGCCCAACTTAATTTCTGTTTGATACCAATGTTGACATTACAAGAATCGAGGCCTCAAACTTTCTCCCCTCAAAGCCAATGCATGAATTACCTAACAGTAAAATAAGAAATTAAGTTTTGTGCTTTTCAAAAGTGACTGCTTATTACAAATAAATACCAAATATTAAAATAAATACTTTAAAAAAATAGATTTTATTTAGTAATTGGAAAAATATACATTGAACTGGATATTTGGAAATTAATCCTACAATAACTTTAGAAGCATTTTTAAAAGATAAACTGATGGTTAATTGTAAAAGCCTAGTCCTGTCACAATTCACAGTTAAACTGTAATGAGCACAGGAGGTTATTACAATTTTAAGCAATTGATTTGCATCTCATACATATATAAGTCAGTATTAATTCATTATCACCTCCATGAAAAGTTTAGGTTCTTTTGTACAAAGGCTATTTACACAAAGAAACATGGGATCTACACAATATCCTAAAATCAAAGTCCTGAGGCTGTGTGGTGCTTGATGCTAAAACCAATGTAAGCGAATTAAAATAGTCCAGATGAAGTTTATAAATTATTGAATTCTCTAGCATATGGAATACATAGAAAATAAGTCCAGAAAAACATGAATGTGATTACAAATCAATAGCTAAATAATAGATATAAAATCTCCATAAAATAAATATAGATTATTATAAATTATTGTCTCTACTTTGAACAATGGAGGCAAGCATTATTAAAGCTAGAACACACTAGCTAGTTTCAAACACATTTTATTTACGTAAAATTTTAGATCTCGCCTGAGACCTGTTTGTGGATTAAAAGGCTTAAATTATTCACCTTGCGGTGGCTTTTTTCCCTCCAACATAGCTTAGCATCCTCTGCAACAGTAAAATTAAAAGCCTTCCTCTGATTTCAGCAATTCAGTGTTATTCTTTAGCCAAAGCCAGCTTTAAATATGAAAACACACAAAAAATTTAGGACAACCTCACAGAATCTGAGTCCAATCGTGCCTTTGCTCCCATCTTAAAAGCGGTTTTAAACTAAGTACTGATCTTCATTCTTTGCGACTCCTTCCTCCACTGAGTGTGTTACCCACAGCTCAGATACAATTTTAAATTTTTTCCCAAATGTTCTCCTGAGTGCTTTCATCTCTTCTACCCGTGAACAATCTTCTCCTACAACAACATGGGAGACACCCTCTTCAAGGTGAGAAACTACTTTTGCACCATAAAAACGGAGCTCCAAAGCTCTAATTGATAGTGTAGTTCCAGGGATTTTGCTTTTGGGCTCATTAACAACCGCGTAACAGTCCACATAAATAGTGCTTCCTCTGAACATACCGAGCTGACAACTGTTCCACCAATAACGTTCTTCTAGCTCTGCAATCAAGTCCAGAGGCATTGCCTTATTGTCTTTCACTCTTGAGAACACTTCCTTGAGCTGTGCAACATCTGTGTTTGCTGTGTAACTGTCTCCATAACAATCATACTCACGAGCAAAATGTTCTTTTGTGTCAGGAGACATGTGAATCATGAAGGATGGTTGCCAAGGCACCAGCATTTTGGTTTGAAAACACTGAAGGAGCCACTCTGCCCTCACCACATCATATTTGTTGGAAGCAATGATGTTTTTCACTCTGACATTCTCAGCTCCTACAATGACACAGTAAGTCTCCGGCCCCGGGTTCTGTACCACACTGCCACCACATTGGGCTATTCTGCTTTCCAGCTCAGACTTTGAGTATTTTCCCATTCCTGTCATAACACAAAACTCAACATCTTCAAATACATTTGAAATCTTGCTTACACTAGAAAGATCAGGAGCTTTAAATTGCTCAGCTATTCCAATTACCTTCCTCACCTTTGAAACAGTTTTCCTTTTTTTCTCATGTGGCTCATCGTCCTCATCTATATGAAGGTGCTTAGATGCCAGCTTTCCTTGTGCTTTGCTTCTGAGGTCTTCTAACATGTCTGAAGTCATGCACTCATACCATTCTTTGTCTTCCCTTATCTTCTCAATTCGGGGGAATCTCAAAGTACAGTCAGTTTTATACATATCACTGTCAACAATCTCGGCTGCCTTGATCTGAACTATGACAGAGTTGCAAGGTTCAATGTACATTTCAGGTTTTTCAGGTCCACACAAAATGTTACCAGGAGGGTCCTTCCTATGGTAGGGCTTCCAGTGTTTAGCCAGTTTCAAGCCCAGATCATACAACTCTTTCATAGTATAGCCAGAGCCAACACGACAAATGGAGTGGAAAATGGTCGGTTTTTCATTCGGAGGGGGCGTCTCCGCAATAGCGCACAGAAAATGAGACATCATTCCACCACGAGACCCCTTCCCCCAGTAACCACCAACAATTAAAAGGTCCAGTTCATCCATCAGTCCATTGACATATTCTGGCTTGATTTTTAACCAGCCTTCCCCACGTTTGTCAGGCTTGTAGGTGGACATGGGATCTTTCACCATAATTCCTTCCTCTCTGTTATCTATGGCTTCATTTAAAGCATCAATTACTTCTTTTCTTGTTCTGGCACTTCTCTTATGGACAATATGTATCCTGCCCTTTACTGGGGTAAATACACTACTTAAGATTTCATATCTTTTGCTTAGTACTTCATGCCCCAACTTCTGATCATTAACCATCAATACATCAAATACACAAAAGCAGGTCTGCAGATCAGAGTCCTCCACCATTCTTTTTATGTCAAATTTGTTTCCTTTTTGCATAAAAGTTTGTGCCTCAGGATTGTAAGCCATCATTTCACCATCAAGAATGCAATTTTGTATATTGCCCTTAAATACATTATGAATAAATGGCGTTAATGAACCTTCAAGGGGTGAAGCACCAAACTGCTGAGTATAGTCAAACCCATTTCGGGAAAAATACTTGTACACATCCCCATCTTTGTGCATCTGCATACGTTCACCATCCAGCTTAGTTTCTATGTAGAATGTCTGGTTACTCATTTGCTTCTCAATTTGCTGGACATCTGCAATAGCAGCAAGCATTGGTTTAAAGGCAGAAAACAACATGATAGAAACATCACTAAGCGAGACAGAGGGATCATGCAGCTGTCTGCAAACTTTTTCCAAATCAGTAGTAACATTGTGCAATTCAGCAGCATCAGGATGAAAAATAGAAAATATAGTTTGTTGACTAACACCAAGCTTTAGATCCTTTATAATCATTCGGATAAGCCATTTTTGTTCCAGTGCTGTGCTCTGGGTAATTAACTGAAGAAGACTTTTTTTTAACTGACCCTTGTTTTTAGCAGCATTATTATTAGCAATCACATCTAAATGTTCATTGACTTGTTCTATTGTCAGTCTGCCTTGTTTTGGGCTCCTAGGTTTTAGCACAAAGTATGCGACCATTGCAAAATCTCCAGCATCTCCACGTGAGCCCGTAGGCGTTCTGTAATTTAAAAGCTTTGCAGCATCTTTTCCATCTTTTGGTAAACTAAGCAGTTCAATATAGAGCTTTGCAAGCATAGTTTCTTTAATTCCATATGCCATCCTTTCTCTTTCCAGCTGTGGGAGAATAAGCCGCATAGCTGGGTAAAAAGAATCTGTGACATCTTTCTCTTTCTGATGAAGTGCATCATGGAATTTCCTCCAGGAATCCAGAAAATCCTTGAAATACTTGGTTTTCTCTGGACGAGATTTAGACTTCTGTATTCGCTCCAGAGTAGAACAGAGATCTGCAAAAGGTACGTGAGATGCCACCGTTTTTTTAGGAGGAGGCTGTGAAACAGGTGCAGAAGCCATCAGTCTGTTTTTCACTGGGAACAAAACAAAATTGTATATTTATAACAAAACGCCAGCATGTTACTCTGTCTAAAAAAAAAAAAAACAAAAAAAAAACCCAAAAAAA
>VZRH01001274.1:159229-194383 GCA_013397555.1 Urocynchramus pylzowi
GGGGGTGTGTATCAACATGTGTGTATATCCCAACACAAAGCTGAAACTCACCACTTCCAAGTTTCCTTTCTGTTTTGAGACAATGCAGTTCCATGGCAGTTTAAGCCAAAGGTCCAGCAGCAGTCTGGCCAAGTCTTACTTGCATTAGGTCTTAGCGTTGAGTTGGGCTGCATTGCTCTTCCTATGTGGCCATGGTTTCCCCCGTAAAGCTTTGTATTTCAGAACTGTTTTCTGCTTGTCTTTTAAGCTTACAAGCATCACCAAATAAATAGTTGTAGGAAGTATCAGGATTCTCAAAGGCTAGCCTTTCTAATGCATGTTATCAAGGGACAAGAGGAAAAATTGTATTTTAAATGACCTTATGCTTATTTACCTAGCCTTTTACTTAGTTTAAATAATCAGGGATTATGAAGTATTGTGAATGCTGTAAAATAGGATGTGACTCCTTGTTACAGGAAAATCTTGTTTTCAAAGTTACAACAATTATGTGAAATACAGTGCTGTAATAAAATATTTCTTCCAAAAAAAATATTTTTTTAGTTACGCAAGAATGCCCTCCAAGAACTTAGAGGGGTGATTGCTTCTTGATATAACTGGGACATCAGACAGTTGTGGGGCAAGTCTGTGACTGGTTGTTGTAGTCTAGGAACAGAAGCAGTCTTGTCTAGAGAGAGGATCAGGTTTGCCCAGGTTGGGTGGGTTGGTGGGTCTGCTCTGTTTCTCAAGTTGACCACATCAAACATCAAAGTCTAAATATGCTGTTCTCCCACTCGCATGCCTTTTCCAGATTATTCTGGCCCCCTGTTAGTCATAAAATTAGAGATGCAAGAGAAATGCAACACAAGCTCGTCATAATTCATGACAGAGTATTTTCATCATAAGATGTTACATTGTAAATTGCTTGAAAGGTTTATAGCTTCCCAGTCAGCACACCAGGAGTGGGAAAGACCAAAAAGAGAATTTTGTGTGTGTTGTCTTACAGTATGTTGAACAGTCACAAATCTCATATGCTTACAAAAGTGCTGAGCTTACTGTTCACTGAATATTACTGTATTAGCTTACCCTTTTTATTTCTGTCCTTCAAGTGAAAATTTTGTTCTATTTGTTTCATCTTCTGCTCTCCAAGATAGTGTTTGGAAGGTCTGTTGCTGTGAGTTCTGTAGAAAGTGTGGGTTGTAGCTTTATTGAAAATGAGATTGTATTGATTTGACTTAGAGTCTCTTCTAGGCTTGTATGCTTGTTTGAAAGACCATCCTTTTCTGTTCTAGTGATCTTTTAATTGGTATTGAAAGATAGGGAGTAACCTATGAAAAATTTTTATCTTAGTTTCCTAACTGACAGATCTTGCAACAAGATGTGAAGGCCTGGAAATGAATTTTCACACTGCTGGGAAAAAAGCTTTGGTAGTAATGTAGTTGTTCAATATGGCAATGTAATCAACTTTATTTAAATATGTAGTGAGAGTGAAACATTTGTGGCTGTGTAGTTTCCTCTTCCTGTTAACTACTTACTGCATGTTGAGCTTTAGTTGTAGGATGTACTAGCTTTTCAATTCCAGTAGCAAAGTATTTGTATATATCTACATATATATATATATATATACTCCTATATATGTATCAGAAGTAATTGCACAGCAGCACTATCTCAGTAGTATAATATATTGATAATATTAGCCTGCTGAAATAAAAATAGAAGTGGTGCCCTTCTCATGAAACTAACATGGCTTACAAAATCAGCTGTGGGTATCAGTCTCCAAATAATAATCCATAGTGTACGTGGGATAGCCATTACAAAACTTCATCACTTGAAGTGAGATTTTTATTAATTTCTTGTCACTTAGTAGTTTTGTTTAACAGTGGGTCTCTTACTCTTGTGATTATCTTGTTGAGAAAAAAAATTTGGAGTTTCTTTCATTTTGTAAGAAAGCCAGCAAAATGTTGAATAGTGTAGGTAAGGAGAATGGTTTTACTGTCTCATTATCAATATTCTTATAGTCTTGAAATGTAATGCAGGAAATGTTTGCTAACTTCTTTAGGAAGTTATCTTAGAAATTGAAGTAGCTACTTTATATATCTTCTAATCATTGTGAATTTTTTTCAAGGGAAATGGATCACAGGAATTAAATTTTTCTTTAGACAGTATTTGTGCATACTTGAATATGGATAATAAACATGAACTTATAAATAATATAAGAGAACAAAGTTGAGATAGCTGCTCTTTTAGACTACTTTATATTTCACCAGTTTTATGTATTTGGAGTAGATACACTATATAAAAGCTTTAGTATCACATTGGGTTTGGTTAATATGTGAATCTTCAGATGTGACATATTTATTTTTATTTCTGATTTATTTCTAATTTTCGCATAAAATAGAGGTACCAGGTTTTCCTGGTCAGCTTGGGTGCTTATATCTGTAGAATGCAAAGGCTGTAGCTGCAGAGGTCACGTTTTATCACTCAAGCCTACCAAGATGGCCGGTATAAAATGCTTGGATGCATCTCTGCATGTCAAACTCCTTTGGAGTTTGAATTCAGATTAGTGCTGTGCTATATCATTTTAGGAGATTATAACTTTGTGTCAAAAGTGTAACTATTATCTGCTATATAGCTTAGTGTTCTCAACAAATGAGTTTGTGTTGTCCCTTCCAGGTAGTGTGATTATTCAAGTCAGTGGTGACTAAATGGTTATTGTAGTTTTTGTGTAGGTTTGGCAGTTTTTGTCTGTTTCCATATGAACCAGGAGTGAATACTGCAAGATCTTGTATGGATGCTGGGAGACATAACTTTTGGTTGGAAAGAAGGTTTAATCCATTGTTATTAACATAACTCTCCTCATTTTATGCTGTGTGTATGCTTTTGTCATGAGTCTGTTTTCATGTTTGGTATTTTCAGCAGTGCTTTTCATTGACCAGAGAATAATGTAGTTAATAGACTGTTTTAAGTGGTTTTGCATGATGATAAAGTCTTCCATTCAGCTAAAGACTTAATGCAGATTACTGATCTGATAGTGGAAAATGATTGTTATAAATCAGAAGCAATCAAAAGATAGAAAAAAAAGAAAAAAGCTGTCATAAATGTAACTACAGTGTGGTATCTTAGAATGGAGGAGTCTCTCTCTTCTGAGCAGTTCAGGTGTTGCTCTGTAACCACAGTTGACTGAGATGCTGAAAGACAGCCACTAACCCAAAGCAGTGCTGGGATGTGTGGTGAGCCTCCTCCACTGGCTGCAGAGTGACGTGCACAGGCTTACTGCATGCTACTTAGCAACTTAGAAATAGAGGCTATTTTTGTTTGTGTTCTCTGAATTCTAGAGTTACTTATATGAGCAGCTTTAACAAACTGGTGATACAGTATGGTTGTTCTCTTGCTTAGTAGGAAAGTCTGAGGGAAAGCAGAAGTTACTGTGGTCTCAGTCAACCAGTCTTCTAGTGCTATTAATGGACTGCCTGCAGAAATACTGTAAATGGGATTTTGAAGAGTTCTAAAGCCTTTCCTTATGATTGCATTTCTGCTTGTTTTACAGAGTCAGATGGTTTCCAAAAGTTCAAGGGAGTTTGCCACCAAATTTTATGTTCGTTCATGCTCCAATACATTGACTTGCTATTAATCTTCTGCAAGTACAAATGCTTAAATTGCTACATTTTTTGTTTTCCTATATTTATATGTATACATTTGGGTTCTTTTGCAGGATTTACTTGGAGTAAAAGATCACTGACTTCCACAATGGAAAAATCATGGATGCTTTGGACCTTTGCTAAAAGATGGCTGCTAGCTTTGGCTTCCTGGTCTTGGAGTCTCTGCCGTATTTGTCTTTTGCCCTTGATAGTGACTTTTCATTTGTACGGAGGCATTATACTCCTTATATTAATATTTGTATCAATAGCAGGTATATTATATAAATTCCAGGATGTTCTGCTTTACTTTCCTGAACAGCCCTCTTCCTCACGCCTTTATGTTCCTATGCCTACTGGTATACCACACGAAAACATCTTCATCAAAACCAAAGATGGAGTTCTTCTCAATCTTATTCTGCTGAGATACACAGGGGACAATGCAGCATACTCTCCAACCATCATTTACTTTCATGGGAACGCAGGCAACATTGGCCACAGGTTGCCAAATGCTTTGTTAATGCTGGTAAACCTGAAAGTAAACTTAATTCTGGTCGATTATAGAGGGTATGGCAAAAGCGAAGGAGAAGCGAGCGAAGAAGGCTTGTACTTAGATTCTGAAGCTGTCTTAGACTATGTGATGACTCGGTCTGATCTTGATAAAACAAAAATTTTTCTTTTTGGCCGTTCCTTGGGGGGAGCAGTAGCTATTCACTTAGCTTCTGAAAATTCCCATAGGATTTCTGCCATCGTGGTGGAGAACACCTTTCTTAGCATCCCATACATGGCCAGCACTTTGTTCTCTTTCTTTCCGATGAGGTATCTTCCGCTGTGGTGCTACAAAAATAAATTTCTATCCTACAGAAAAATCGCTCAGTGCAGAATGCCTTCTCTCTTCATCTCTGGGTTGTCTGACCAGTTAATTCCACCAGTTATGATGAAGCAACTTTATGAATTATCCCCAGCTCGGACTAAGAGATTGGCGATATTTCCTGATGGAACTCACAATGACACTTGGCAGTGCCAGGGTTATTTCACTGCACTTGAACAGTTCATCAAAGAAGTAATAAAGAGTCACTCCCCTGAAGAAATGGCGAAAACATCATCTAACGTAACAATAATATAATTGATATTCTTCTTTGGGGTCGGGTGGGGCAAGTACCTGCACTGTACCTTGATTTGTGATAAGTGGTAAAAGAATGTCTGTTTTTAAATGTATGTCGTGTCTGTACTTGCCTAAAGAGTGAAATTAAACTTGGAAAGGTTTGATATTTTATTAAGGTGTTCCAGATGACTTTTACATTTGCAGCATTGTAAATGAACCATTTTATGTCTTTCTCATACTTTTTTGGTATCTCTGTCCATATATTCCACTTATTTGATATGTACAACAGATGCTATTAAAGAAACTTGCTACAAAAGTAGTACAGAATGTATTTAGAACAACAGGAGGCTCTTCGGTATTCACTGCTGTATGTGTGAGCTTTTTGGACAGCCATGGTTAGCACAATGATTAGTTGCTTCTCTTAGAGTTTATTTAAAGTGTGCCATGCATGAGATTAGTGTTTTATTTCTTGAAATTTTATATTATGCAAAGTGGGAAGACTTTAATGTGCTAAATAATATAAAATAACATAAACGGTAGAGTATACTTGCAGGTATACTATCCTGGGTTATTACTGGTTTCTATGGTTATGCAAAATTATGTATGTCAAACTGCAGCTGAAGATGAAAAGATCCTTTCCTTATTTTCATTTGCTGTTTGTATTATAATAGTGCACAGAAGGTTGTATGTGCCTGACATCATGACTTCAGGATTTTACCCAGGCTATTTCTCTATAGAAAATAGAAGTAACTTTTTCTGAAAGAGATCAGTGCAATCTAAGCTCCTTTCTGCCTCAAGCTCTCCTCACTAATGCACAGGCAAACTATTTGTTAGTACTAGTCTGCTTGTGCATTTGAGGTGACATTTCTTAAGGCAAAATGGGTGGTCATACAAGGTAAAAGTAAGTTTTTGTGTTCAGACTTTTACCCTGGTGTAGTTAAATGTTTGTGCCCTTTATTTATACCTCCTAAAGAAACAAAATTCAAATAATTGCCAGTGATCACATGATTAGAGATAAACGTGTGCAGTTGCTACAGTAAGGATAAATGAAAATGAGCAGATAGTCCTAGATGGTCCTGTTATTGAGGGTAGGAAGGCTCTGCAGACCCTGATTGACTGCAGCAACAAGCCAAGGCCAACGGCACGAGATTCAGCAAGATGAAAGGCTGGGTCCTGCGCTTGAGTCACAACAACCCATGCAGCACTACAGGCTGGGGAAAGAGTGGCTTGAGAGCTGCTCAGCAGAAAAGAGACTTGGACATGCTGGTCAACAGCTGGCTGCATGTAAGCCCCCAGTGTGTCCAAGTGGTCAAGAAGGCCAGTGGCATCTTGGCCTGTATTAAAAATAGTGTGGCCTGAAGGACCAGGGCAGTGATTGTCCTCCTGTACTTGGCACTGGTGAGGCCACACCTCAAGTCCTTGCTCAGTTCTGGGCCCTTCACTACAATAAAGACTTTGAGGGGCTGGAGCAAGTCCAGAGATGGATAACAGCTGGGAAGGGTCTGGAGCACAAATCCTGTGAGGAGCAGCTGAGGGATATGGTGATGTGTAGTTGAAAGAAAAGGTGGTTCAGGGGAGACCTCATTGCTCTACAACCACGTGGAAGGAGGCTGTAGCAAAGTGATGATCAGCCTCTTCTGCCATGTTTCAAGTGCAAGGATGAGAGGAAATGGCCTCACATCAAAGAAGGTTCAAATTAGATGTTATAAAACAAATTTCACTGAAAGAATGGTTAGCCATTGGACTAAGTTGCCATGGGAGATAGTGGAATCGCCAGCTCTGGAACCGTTCGCGTCATCTGGATGTGGCACGTGGGGATATGGTTTAGGGGTGATTATGGTTGTGTTAGCTTGATGATTGTACTAGATGACCTTGAAGGTCTCTTCCAACCTTGATGATTCTGTGATCAGACATGCTGTTAGCTTAGTCTCTAATGGAGTGTGGGAGCTGTTTTATCTCTTCTGCAGGTTTAATTATCATCTGCTGCAGCTGAGTTTGCCTCTTCAAAATATTCTTTTTTAATGGAAAGAACAAATTGGAAAATCTTCCACACAATCTTTAAAGTTGCCCTTTGGATTCAAATTTTTAAGTAAACTTTTCTGCCATGTTGTCCTGATTCAGAAAAGCATCTCAGCACACACTTAAAATCTGTTTTCTGAGGGACAGTCATATTTTAAGCTTGTGCTTAAGTTCACTGGTTGAATAAAACTGCTTTCCTGAACTGGTGCCTTAATGGTTATGCCTCCTAATGGAACTACAGTTCTTATGTACATGTGGGTAATAGTTGTCAGCAGTTTGTAGATAGGATGATACATCTTTTCGTAAATGTGATTCTTTTTTAAAATAAACATTTACATACCAGAAGTTGCTGCTTTCTCTGGTAAGTATCTTTTGTGGTAATATTATTAAGGTTTTCATAGCGTTGATTGAAAAAAAACTATACATCTTTGTGGATCTGTAGACATAAAAACATAGAGCATACTTTTCAATCTGAGTGAAACCAAACCTATCTTTTCAGCCTTACAATGGTGATTTTTTTTTTTTTCTTTTGGTGAGAGGGTTACTTGGGCAAGGTATATTGTAGAAGTTTGACAGGGGGCTGGGAGATGAGGCTGTGTTTGTATAGCAGAAAGGAGTTGATAGACATAGCATTGCCTTTCCCTGATGTATTCTACAGTGAGATGTTAGGTGCTTGCATAGATTGTTTCATCTACTTCACATTGCTTTAGAATTGAGGTGGAGGGAGAGAAGGAAAATTAGCAGTCAAATACTACTTTTCTAAAATTCAGTTGATGAAACCAAAAGAGTAGATTAATTGTTGGAGACAGAATGAAGAGAAAGTAGTTGTTTCAGAAGTGATATCTTGACAGTAAATACCATTGGGGAAGGGTGTTCACAAAGCATCAATTTCTAAAGTAACATGGCATTTAATCCCACTTCCCACCAATCAAAACAAAACTCTCAACCCCAGAATACCCCTAGTATTATGTGGTACTTGTATGCAAATGAAGTATTCCTATTTGAGCACACAGTTGCTAAGACAAAGTCAAATGTGTAGTGTTAGATTATGGCAATCTGAATCTTCAAAGTGGGCTATATCTAAATAAGTCATATATGTTTTCACTATATTGTCTGCAGGACATAAATATGAACCTTTAATTTTGCAGGTATTGGGTGTGAGTTGACACAATTGTCACATATGCATCCTTTACACTTGTGTGGTTTCTTCCACCTTCCACATATGCAGAGTTTTGTTTCTCACTTAATGGTTTGGCCACAAACACTTGTGAATGAATGTTATGCTATTTTCATTGCATGAAGTCCACTGAAGGAAAATAGGAGGGAAGTGATATTTTTATGCAAGTATTCCACTGCTCTGCGTACAATTCTTTAAGGGAGGGAGGGAGGGAGGAAGAAGGGGGAGGAAACTCGTTCTGACAAGTGAAGACTTGTTTTTATTTCATGACTGTGTGATGGAAACCACAGTTATCTGCTGCTAAAAACTGAACTGCAAGCAACATAGTAATAATAACTTAAAATTGCCAAATGGTGTGTTATGATACTGGTGCATTTATTTTATTTAATGCCATTATATGTTTTCCTATAACAGTTATGTATATCCACTTGTGTATAGATGTTTCCCAAATATTTGTCCTGTAGATATAAATTTCTAGTTTGGGAAGAAGTCAAGTTCTTTTCACAGGTTTGTAAGAAATCCTTAGTTTAAGTATGTTCATTAAAGGAATTTTCTGTTTTATAAGAAGAAATTTAAGTTAAAGGAAAAAAAAGTAAAAACAAAGTTCCCGGGGAAGGGTCAGGAGTTGAACAGCTGTAGCAGTAGAGTTCCTTGTAAGAAGGCATAAAACCTTGTGTGTGCACACATTGTGGTTTTAATTAGTGGAAACACTTGAGGCTTCCTACTAACCCAAGTTTACATTCCCAGAATTTGTTTCTGAACTGTGAAATGCAGAGAGATAAGCTGTGCTTTCTTCTGGAGAAACATTAACTGGTTTAGCTGCCCTCATTTCCATTTCTCAGGTAAAATTAGAAATAGAGCACAAATGCATTTGGTAGGCTACGGACAATCTGTCAGCTGAAGGGCAGAAGGATTAACTATTTATACAAAATATGCATATCAGCATCTCTAAGCTAATAATTGGGTCATGTTGGATGTTCACAGTGAAGAATGCAAGGCAGAATTGAGAGTCCAAGGTATGGTCTTTTCTGCTAGCAAAAAGATGCAGACGTACCTCCATTTGTATTTCATCAATTCTTGAAAAATACATTTTTATTTTTGTTAATGACAGGCAATTTTGCTAGGGGCACTTCTGCCAAATATAAAATCAGTGCCTCTTGCATGTAGTGGGATCAGCCTGATGTATCCCATTAGGTATAATTTGCAATGCCATCCTGCTTGTATAATTTAGAGTAGAATCCCACAGAAGTGTAAATAGAGATAGCATATTGAAGTTCTAAATAACACTTATGTTTTGAATTCAGAAACAGTCACTGATTATGAGATGCAAGCTTTTTATTTGATTTTTCTTTATTATATAGTTAAGCCAAAACTGTCTTATGAAGTATTCTTAAGTTTTGTAGACAAAGCATAAATGTTACTGTATATGTGCTAATTGTGGCAAAGTTTTACATTATCATTCTAGTTGGTTTTTACAATAAAATTAATTTTACAAAAAACACTTTTCTATTTTTATGTACTGACATATGCAATAAATTGATACATTAAAAGTTCTGTTAATGTCTTATTCTAGTTTGTGGCCTGTCTTTAGTGTGTTTACATGGTAACAGATCAACCCCAAGGTATGATTTTCAGTCACTGACTAAAGCCAGAGCACATGGACTAGACATCGTTAGATGTGGCCTTTGTGGAAAGCTATTATGTCAGGGGGAAAAGCATATTACAAATATGTTTCTAAGCTTTGTCATGTATCCTCACTTTCAGGAAGTATTAGTAAGTAAAACTGGTAGGGGGTGGCTCTCCATCACTTTCTAATACATTTTGCATTTCAAAATTTCTCTGTTGTCTGGGTGTCTGAGAGATGGTCTAAATATTATGTCCATTAGGAAGTATTTTGAAGTTTTTCTGACTGGTTTTACCACCTATGCTGGCAATATTTTAAATGTCAATTTTAAATCCTATAATGCCACTCAGGTTTGTAGTTAGTTCATAGAACTGGAGTGGGATACTCAGTCTGAAGCAATTTCTACTTTCTTACAGAGAAATGCATTACTAAGCTTATATCACCTCTCCTCCCATTTGTCATGGTTAATAAGAAATACCCAGAAAATAAGGGCTTACTGCTGTCTTTTCTGAAGCTGCAAAATTTATGTCCTCTCCTGAATTACTGCAAAGCTTATAGTTCATTTTTAACCCAGTACCTAGGAAACAGGGCTGTGGGTGGGGGGTGTAGGTGTGGTACATTTGGACACTCTGTTCAAGATACCTATTAATTTGGAATGAAAAAAAAATTTCTAATTTTTGTAAAGGAAGAAATGACAGTACAGGAACAACTCCAGATTTGGATACTTCATGTGAATATTGCCCTGAATGAGAAGCAGGTTGCTGTCTTGTGAACTATGTCACTAAAACTTGCTTGCGCAGTATTGTTCTGGGGAACACAAGTCTTGCATTTCTCTTGCATTTCTCATTCTTTCTTTAACTTGAAATTTGATAAGCAGCTACCAAGTGCAACACAAACTGTGTCTTGAAATGTCTCATGATTTTATATTAATTTGCTTAGTAGGTGGGTATAGGCCTTCATATCAGGCAAAATACCTGAATTTTTCTCTGAATTTGCGAGTACTGTTTACATCATAGTAAACATTAGTAAGGGCATATGAACATCTAAACTCAAATTGGAGCAACCCTGCTGAGAAAGACTTGGGGATGCTGGTGGATGAGAGGCTGGACATGACCCAGCAATGAGCACTCACAACCCAGAAAGCCAAACGTGTCCTGGGCTGCATCCAAAGCAGCGTGGCCAGCAGGGAAAAGGAAAGGATTCTGCCCCTCTACTCTGCTCTAGTGAGACCCCACCTGCAGTGCTTGGGTGGTGCTTGATCAAGAATCCAGCTCTTGATTCTTCATCACAGGAAGGACATGGAGCTGTTGGAGGGAGTCTAGAGGAGGGCCACCAATCCAATTAGAGGGATGGAGCACCTCTTCTATGAGAAAAAGCTAAGAGAATTGGGCTTGTCCAGCTTGGAAAAGAAAAGGTTGTGGGGTGACCTAATTGCAGCTTTACAGTACCTTAGGGAGGCTACAAGATAGATGGAGAGGTCATGTAGTGACAGGACAAGAGGGAAAGGTCATGTAGTGACAGGACAAGAGGGAAAGGCTTAAACTTGAGAGTGTAGGTAAAGATTAGATATTTGGAGGGAGTTCTTTGCTGTGAAGGTGGTGAGGCACTGTAACAGGTACACTGTAACAGAGAAGTTGTGGGTGCCCCATCCCTGGAAGTGTTCCAGGCCAGGCTGGATGAAGGTCTCAGCAACTTGATGTAGTGGAGGATGTCCCTGGCCACAACAGAGCTGTTGGAACAAGACGATCTTTAAAGTCCCTTCCAACCCAGCTTGTTTTCTGTTCAAAAGACCAAGGACAGACAGATAAGGTTTTGAGAAAATGCTGAACCATTGGCTTAGCAAAAATTATTTGTTCCAAAGATATTGAACATGCCTGAGCTTTAAATCTCTTGTTGGACCCTATTCAGGGTCTTTATTTTAGATTTTGTACCGAGTTCTGTCTCTGTAAGTAGATAGGAAGATACACTGATTATTTTCTGGATTTGTTTTGAAAACTTTGATGTGATTAATTTGTTATGCTTCAGCTTGGATGGGGGCAGAATAACTTTTGTATATCTGGGAAAAACAGCAATTTTTCTTTCTCTGAAAGGCAATGCAGCTTAAGAGCAGACTTGGTTTTACTGTATTAAAGAACATGTTTTCACTCCCAGCTGGAGATGCATATTTAATAATGTGAAGCAATGAGCTGAATAATGCAAAGCTGCAAGGTGGCTGACAGAAATGTAAGTATGTTCACATACCAAGTTCAGAGAGATGTTGCCGCTAGTTTGATGAGTAACTAAGGAACGGATTGTGCTGCTTGAAGACAGAAAGAAAGGAAGTTCTACAGCTGGTTTGAATTACACTTAATGTCTAGTGTGGGCTAACTATTTACAAAAATTCAAAGGGAAAGGTCAGGCAGAGAACCCTTTCCTGTCTGGCCTCTAGGACTCAGGGATAGCGTAGCAAGTACAGCTACAAGGAAATTTTGAAAATACTTGAATCCTTGTCCTGTACCCTCTACTGAAGGTCTCCAGACTGTAGCAGCAGCAGAGCGGCCACTCCCACATGAAGGGCCATAGCTCCGTGTTTATCTTGCTACCATACAAAAGCATTTTCAGCCCATCTGTGCAAAATCTGTTAAGTTGCATAGTGTCAAAGAGGTGGAGAAATGCTGTTTTCCATATTGCTGGATAGCAAAGCCGGTGAGACTGTAAGAGTGGGCTTCAGCTGCATGACAGAGCTCCTTTTATCCTGGGCAGTAAGAAGCAATTGCTGTAACATCATGGGGAGGGGGGGAAGGGGGGGGAAGGGGAAGGGGAGGAGGCTGGCATTAAATTGCTGTAGTATATAAATCCTGAGTTGTCTTTTAATATTTTACATGTTTTTAAAATTATTTTCTCGCTGGTTCTTCTGCATACTTTGAAAGACACCTATAATAATTGTTTTTCCTTTCTGTGTCAGTTCCTCTTCTCTTTGAAAGCACTGTAATAACCATGTAAAAAGTGACAGTGGCTGCAAGTCAGATGTGGGTTTACTTTGTGTAGTATGTATTTGGACCCAAATTGTCTAGATATCTAGAGAAGTAATATATTGCAATGAAATATTGCAATGAAACAATTGGAATGAAACAAGGATAGCATACCTAAAATGTGCAGAGACATTTGTGTTATCTCGGCAATTTTGGAATGTTGAGGAAAAAAGAAAATATTACCATTTTCACCTCAGAAAAATCTCATAGAATTTTTTGTTTTCCTTTTAACAAGATAATTTATCAAATAAGGCTTAAATTGTTTGTATAACACATCCTTGCAAGGTATTCAACAGCTACAAGTTAAAATAATAAAGTGTAAGGTATACAGCCACAGGAGTGGAGTATTCAGAAATAGAGTACTTTTGGGATCCATTTGCAAGGCAGAACTTGCCTGAATTTGCTACTATGTAAGTTGTAGTTAATGGCTGAAAGAACTAATTAGGTGTTCTTGAAGGGAATGTGTGCTGTTTCAGAGGGGTATCTCTGAAATATCCCTCTGAATATGTGAATACTCTTAATATAGATCTCTGTATTAGCAGAAAACTATAATACATTTATTCTGATCTCCCCCAAAATAGTGCTCCTGTTTTGTCCACCTTCAGAAAAGACTCGAAATTAAATGGAAAATTTCAGAATGGAACCTTAGCTTTTTCTGTGCTCTGCACTGTCTTGTGTGGTAAGAAGAGATGTCGTGGTCTCTTTCTTGTAATAACCACAGGGACCATTTTGCGGCTGCTTCAGAAGTATGTGAAGCTGGACCCTTGCCACTGGAGGCGTACTTTTAGTGTGGCCTTTGACACACTTGCCTGAATCTCTGGGTTGCTGCATCTGCACAGCCTCCTTTTTAAAAACAGAACATTTGTTTTGAAGTAAACTTTCGTGTTTCTTCAGTAAATTGGGTTTTTACGCAAGCCTCCACAGTCATATCAACTGCTTCTCTTTTGTACATTGAACTTCATTATGGGTTTTTCCTCTCCCACAAAGAAGATGCTTTTGTGGTTAAAGTACATAACTGGATTTCAGGAAATCAAGAATTCAGTTTCTGGTTAAACCACAAATTTCCTGTATGATCGGTTGCTATCTCTACCTTGGTTCCCCACCAGATGTAATGTTGATATTTTATAACTTTTCAGATTAGCAGGACCCATTTTTATCATTTAATCTGATCTTCTGCATAATGGAAATTAAAAAAAAAATTTAATTACCTGCATAAAATTACAGGGCTTGTTTCTTCTGTAACATCATGGAAGTTTTAAACAGCCTTAATTTTGGATTCAGGAACCCTTAATAATGGGTTCAGGAACCCATCTTCCTGTCTTGTAGCAAAACATTCTCACCTTTAAGCATCTTCAGTGGTAATGTGTTGGGGTTTGGTTTTCATGCATTTGTTGTTTTGAATTTTACCTAAATGTTTGCTCTTTTTCCTGGGAGTAAAGAACTTGGTTAACTAGAATTCTTAGACTAGCCAAGGCATTTCTTAATAGTTTTCCTTGGCTAAATTAAACAGGTTTTTTAGTCAGTTAATCTGACTGTTCAACGTAGCTCATACTTAGGGTTAAGGAGACACTATGGTGTATGCACAGATCATGTACTGTGCGTGCAAATTAAGACCATATTTTCAGAATACCTTTATTATAAGCATTTATTCTTATTTGTTTGCAGAATTAGATGGCCAGGACTAGGTTTCTGCAGTTTAACGCAATGACATTTTCTTTTGTAGCAATAGTTTGGAAAATGCTGCTTTGAACTGGTCTTGAGGCAGCCCCTAAGGTTTGCTGACTGCATGTGTTTCTTGAGACCAAAATTGTTGATGTGGTACAAAAATTTGCAAAAGGATTTTCAGGAAAGCTGTCCAGTAGAAGCAGGCTGCTACCCAAAACCTGAACACCATTTCTGAGATTAGTTCCTTAGGTCTATTATATTCATTCTGGATTTTTGACCTTTTTCACAGTTTAGTTTTGTCAGTCTTAGCTGTATGCAAATAGGGTTTGTCAATATAAAAGCACGATGCTGTTTCCCCACAGCGTATAAATCCAAAAAGTATACCTCTATTTCAACAAGAATATTCCACTGAGAGTTTGTGCTCAGCTGATATCATCACCTTCCCATGTCTGCTGATGGCAGGCTGATCTGAGCACTCCTTAGTCCTCTTTAGTCACACCTTAGTTTAAAACCCAGCAGAAGCAGCATGTGCTAATCTTACTGACTTTGCTTTGTAGCTCTGCCAATGAGTGGAATCATAGGGAGAGTATGCTATGACAAGACACAGTGGCAGGCATTGAGACACTGACTCCAGGTTCTAGGCTCTGCAGCTAGCATGGCGTTGTTGTTTGGTCTGGGGGCTTTTTTGGGTTTGGTGATTTTTGGAGGATTTTTTTGAAGTAATTTTTTGTGATTCGCTTTGATGCAATTAACAATCTGCAATTAACTAAAGCTCCATTTGATTATATTAGAAGTTGTTCAACTAAGTATATTTCTAGGTAATTCATTCTGGTTTTCATGATTGACCTCTTATTGTCATTAGCTATTGTTCCACCATTTTTGTCATCACCAAACCTGTCCGAACTTACATTTTCTTTCAAACCACATAACTGCTTATAAATCCACAGAACAACACAAGGTTGCCAACAGAGAAATCCCTTTGATGCTTAGCTACAAATGCTTATTGAATTTAACAATTTCCCATGTGTGGGCTGTTGAAATTTTCCTCATCTCTCCTTTGAAGTTGTCATTGATCAGAATTATAAGCAAGATGGAGCCAGATGTCTTACAGAAGTCCTGTATGTCACCACAATTACTTTGTCAGCCCAAATAATGACCCCATTTAACGAGGCTGTGGAGGCTGGGAACAGCCTACTTTCTCTAGAAGTGGCTGGAGCACTGCTATTTATATACTGGTCTGTTATTTTCTGATACATTAATGACTGCAGAGACCTCACTGGCCAATAGTTTCTTGGTATTCCTGGACAGCTAGTTATAACTTTCGAGTTCTCACTTGGTTTCATTTTCTAAAATAGCACTTCTTTTCCACCTGTCACATTATTTTTTATTTTTGGAACAGTCAGTACTAGACTAGCAATGTTCTGATGTCTACGGATACTTGAAGGCATGTCTGCTTAGTACCAATAATTGCTTATTCTGTTAAAAAAGCTCTGCATTAGTTCATATTAAATTTACTTCAAAATGCAGCCCCATTTACTACTTAACTTAGTCTTTAAAATGGGAACAGCGATGGTATGTTATTCTATTTTTTCCACCCCACGCTGATTTCTATATAATTTCTCACAGTATGTATGTGGCTTCTAGGCGTAAGATACAGGATATATTTTTTTCCTTTGCATTTAGGAACAGATTTACTTATCTGTGCAGGATGTGTGTGGTTGCTAGAGGTGGCAAAATAAAGAAAAGAGTGCCTTGCATCACAACGGAAGATGATAAAGCTTATAATCACACTAAATTCTCCATAGCCTTAAGAAAGAGAAGAGGGAGAGGCTACGGAAGTTGTTACTCTTTTGTTCTTCCTTCTTCCTTCTCCTTCCCAACAGAATTAACTTGATCTGAGCTACTCTGGTAGGTGTTGTCATCAGGATTTACAAAAAAACCTGTCTGGACTGACCTGTGAAAGTTTTCTCTTCTGCGAAGATAAAGTTTACCTACATGGTAAAGAGGGGTTGACCTGTTGATTTTAGCCATAATTGTGATACTGTTTATCTTTTTTCTTCTGTCCCAAACCAAACCACTGGAACTTTTAACAAAGGGGTAAAAGTTGAATTTTGTGTGAGAAAGTAGTAAAAAAATCACATGAACATATGTGGGATGTCTAGGTAGCCTTGCTGTGGCAGAGAAGAAAGAGATTCCTAATATAGAGTTTTAAGATGAAAAGACTTATAAAATCTTAAAATATTAACTTCAACCAGACACTCAGGATTCACCTGAGTATTGTCAGCATGCATGTTTAAAATTCTGGGTTGTCTTTAATTTTAAATTCTCTAAAAAAATTTTTGCCCTTTCACCCTGTTCTTATCTTCCCCACTCTCATTCTTTTCCATCCCTTAGTTTTCACCTCTTCTAGTTCTACCCCACCAAATTTCCTCTCCGTGCTTTTTCATGTTCCCTTTTGCATTAATGTAGGTTCTTGAATTCTTTAGAGAGACTGTATTTATTGGAAAAGTTTAATAAAAGGTCATCCCTTTTCAAGTTAGTTTCATGAACAGAACTGCAGAATTTGCATCTTCATGCAACTGAGAAACCTGTAATTTGTGACTCATACATGGGAATGTTTTTCACCATTTTTTTTAGGAAAGAACAAAAAATTTATTTTGAATAATTTGTCTCCTCTGTAGGCATATTGGCACTTTACATATGAATATAAACATGTTAATATAAATGATACAATGTATATACAGAGTACATCTATATGCCTTCACACATACAGAGGCACATGCCTGTCATACCTGCATGTCTTTTAAGTAGCACTGGATGAAATGCTGCCAGGAAACTTTACATGGTTTCTGCCAGGAAACCTTACATGGTTTCTGCACTTCTAGATAAGGCTCAAAATCACCGGTGGTACAGGCTGTGCCTGAATTTAAAGATTATGGGAAATGGCTATAGCAAGCTGCCACATAAATAACTAGTGGAAAGCGAAAGGAGGAAGGTAGCTTGTGAGAAAGTATTCGTTTCCAAAATTCAGCACAGAGAGGTGGAAACAAAGGGAAGACAGAATCTTAGATGTTCACTCTGTACATTAAGTCTAATGGTGCTATCAACAGCTTCATATGACAGGAAATGATCTGGGCGTTTTGTTCACTTATTCTGGATGCCCTTAGTTTCAGAGAGCAACTGGTAACATGGATTGCACCTCGGAAGGAGACAGCTGAACTCTCCCTCTGGCTTTAGTAAGGAAAGAGCAGCGATGAAATCCGTGGACTGTGTGCACGTCATCCAACAGAAGGATACCGCCTCCTCTCCCTCTGCCCCCCCTGGCGCTGTTTCAGGCGCCACGGGACTTTTTCCTGTCACATTCCTGTGGCTTGCAATGCTCCTGTCCTCTTGTCTTGCAGCAGTGTCTCTTTACCATGTTATCATCCTGAAAACAGAACTAGAAGCTCTGCGCAGCGAGCTGATCTACAGCATCCAGGCAAGGTCTCCGCTAGACCAACCACTCGTGTCGCCCGGTGAAAACAAAGCAGGTATCCCTGTTTCTTCCTTCCTGCAAGTGTCTGCAGCTGGCTCCAGGCAGGTAAGCTGGAGGGATGGATTTTGGCTTGCAGGGCATGGACAAATGTGGGGTTACTCTCACTGACTGCTACTTCTTGTTAGGAGAGCAGGCTTGCTGGTACTGGCGCAGCTGAGAGCTTCCAGAAGGAAATCTGGAACGGGAGTAGAAACAGGGGCAGGCGGTCTGTTGTCAACACAGAAGAAAAAGGTAAACACCAGCTAATGTAGTGGGTTGGGATGCCACAGTTGGATACTGTCTAGAGAAAAGCAGGAGTGTTTGATTTGTGTTTTCTTTCTCCTATCAGTTGATCCATGCTCCCGGAGCCCATTCTGGTTTTCAAAATTATTGGTGGATGAATGTGTTAACCATAGGCATATTCTCTTGAAAGACAGAATATTAAATCACAGAATGTTTTGGTTTTGAAGGGACCTTTAAAGGCCATGTAGTCCAACCACCCTGTCATAAGTAGGGACATAGTGTTTAAGGTACCAGATATTTATGCTATCTGCAAGTTAAACTTTGAATGCTAGATCCCAAATCTGCATGATGTGTTAGAGTTGAGAAAGGCAACTTCAAATCATTCAGATATTTAACCGTTCAATTCTCTCTGATCAAAGTAGGGAGGGAAATCTATTAATAAAAATGCCAGTTCACTTTTCTGGGAAACATGCTCACCCAAAAAGAGAGAAGTAATGAGAACTTTAGGGAAATAGGAGCTTTTAAGAAGAAAGGCTGCCTTGTACCTGACAAAAGAGGCAGATTACAAGGAATTCAGAAGTTTAGCATCATTTCTACATTGAAACAATCTATCAGTAAATAGTAAAATTACTAAATGAATGCCTATCCAGTAACATTATTTTGGTCATGGTTCTCCTTTTTAAAAGTTTCTGCAAAGAGCACTGAAGACTGTGCTCCATAAAAGATCTCCGATGTGTATAATAGAGTTGACATATTAATGGGATATATTTTTTTCCTTTGGGGATAAAATGCCTATACTTCATTATTTTTCCAAACACCATGAGATCTTATAAGTTGAAATGCAGAATTTTATTATACCAGTTTGCACAAATATTCTAATTGCATGGAGTAACTAAAATATTCCTGAGTTGCTAAATCCGTTCACTCTTATGTATACTTTTATATTATTTTAACTGATATGTTAAACAATTTAGAGAAGTTGAAATGGAGTAAATTATAGGTAAAGACTAAAAGAAGCTTTGCATAAAATGTGTTTCTCAGTGAGAAACTAACATGAAATTCATTTCACTTGATCTTCAGTAAGCTAAATGAAATTAAAGTTCTAGAGTATAATCACTCCACTTCAAATATTCAAAAAAGACCCATTAATTTAGGACATCACTTAAAATCCACAGTCTTATACAGGATTTATTCTGTTTCATTAGTAGTTTTTGATTCAAGATCTTGGCTAAAAAATTTCGCAAACAGGACTGAGGTCCTGATTGCTTAAATTGTATTTCTTGTAGCCTGTTTCCTTCCACAGGAACCACAGAGCTCCCCTGCCCCCCCCACCCTAGGAACTCCTGAATAAAAACAAGTGATCTGAAGTACAAATATCATAAAAAATAACAAGATGTCTTTTTTTAATTAATGTTAGATCATCAATACTCTGCAAGTGATCCAGTTGCCTTCACAATAGCTTTCATCTTTAGTCTTATTGCTATTTGAGGTGAGATGAGTTTGGGGCTCCTCAGCTGTGCTTCTGAATAGACTTTTAATTCTTCTCATCACGTAGCCACCTCTGATTATACCTGTTTACCTATGTGTTTTAACACATAAAAATTCAATTAAGCTACTTATTTCTGTAATCTTTTTTTTTAAGGTACAGCTGGCTTTAAAGTTGTTTAGGATGGATAAAAGAAAACACGGAATATGAACATTCATTTTAAAGAGAAAAGCTGCATAAGTTGACCTATTACAAAAATGTTTTCTAACATGAGCCTCATATTTTTTTATATAAAAAAGAAAAAAAGTAAATTGCAAATCTTGCATTTATATAAAAGGTTGTCTGTTAGAATTTGCTTTTTACCTGCTCTAATTACAAAATTAGCTTTTCAGAGTTCAGTAAAATTATATTTTCTCAAATCAGATTTCACTGATGACCATGAACCTACTAGTCAATGTTAAATTTTGTTTTAGCAGAGAGAGTTAAATAGAAGAACATGGTGGTGTTCATGGTGCTGAATCCAGTCTACTACTTGGTCATGTACACAGAATTAAAGGCCCTTCATTTTCATCTTTTGACATTCATATCTGGGTTCCAGAATCCCATCAATCTCCATATTGTCCTGCAGATGTGTGGCACTCATCTGTCATAATGACAAATAAATCAGGGTATTGGGTGAGGTGCTTGTTCTTGCTCTATTTCTGTTTGCATCAGCAAGGTCTCAAAGTAGAGTCTGATTTCATAATTAATTGTTGACCCATAATTTTACTTTTATATGGATCGATTCCTTAGAAAGTTAGTATTTGGAAACATCACTGGTATATAATTGCTTCTCTTGGGCTTCAACAGAGAGCAGAAGTAAAATACAGAACTAATATCTTGTTTATAAATAAAGTTATTGTTCAATTCTGGGGTCTTTACTCTTTAATCATCAAATTCCAGCAATGCATACCTCATCATTCTTTTTTTAGACCCAGCACAGACTTTCTTAAACATAATGAATTTCCATTTTAATGCATACAAGTGGCCACAAATAAGCATTTTAATTAGAAGGACAACTGAACAAAAGTGGATTTAACACAATGTTGTTTCCTTTTTTATGAGGTTTATATTTGTCTGTGCTAATGCATAAAATTATTAGTCATCAGTAGTTGCACATTTTGTGTCTTGCAAAAATTTCCAGCTTGGGTAGGTTGAAGAGAAGCGTTTCAAGCATCAATTCCAAATAAAGCTGCAGAGTCAGCAGTCAGAACCAGAGTTCTTGATGCGATGAGTAGGAGGTAATGGGTGATTCTGGAACGTACGCTTCTGGCAAATGTCATATCAGGACACGTTACAACAGATGTACTTTTCTTTTTAGCTTTCTCTTTACAAATTTCATCTGTGGAGGAAAATTGGTGCACAACAAAAGACCTCTCCTGAGTTCTATATTCTATTCACAGTTATTGATTGCATAGCCTGTGTGTTTCTTCCTAAGCTGCCTGTACACTTGAGCCCAGGAAGAAGATTTAGATCCGATTGCCTAAGCCAAAGTATGAACATCAGTTTTCATTTTCACACTCTCTCAGTGCCTCATTCCCATTACTGTGGGATTCTGACTCCCATGACCTAGGGAGGTGAGAATCAGGTCTTCTGTAAATACAAATGCAGGTGACCTGCTGGGATCAGACTGGAGCCCCCATGCACTACATTTCCTTTGGTGTATTGAGGTTGACCAACTCCTTGCATGTATGGAGGAGCTGAGGAGCTATTCTATGTAATTCCACAAATCAATGAGGCAGGGTAACCTGGCACATGACTTGGCAGTTGTTTTTTTTTACTAGCATTTCTGAGATTCTACTCCTATAGTAGTTGTGTCCATGGGAAATAGCTATTACCTTCTAAGCATGGTGCTAGAATTTTGCCATTGCTCTTGATGAAATTGCTGCCCTGGAAAATTGGTACATTTGTTGGTTGGAAGTGTTTTGATTGTATATGTTGTTACTTTAGATATCTGTGACAGAGGGATAGCAAGAGGTTTTACAAGTGGTACTTGACTTTAGTGATCTTTGAATTGAGACATAAGCTTTTTATACTAGCTTAAACAAATGGCACATATAAAATTCCCTTGGCAAATAATCACAATACTTCATATTTTCTTGTTTGAAGAGGTCAAATATGAAATAAAAATTAAAAAGAAACACCTATTTCTTGAAAATATATGTTATCCTTATTTGTTTCTGCTGACAACAGTCTAATTCAAAAGGAAATAGACCTTTTTATGCAAAAAGGACAGAAAATTACTTGATTCAATTCCTGCAACTTTACATGAAGGCTTTCACTGAATGAATGAGTGTATTGTGCACAGTGTAATGAATGAGTGTATGAATGCACTGTGAAATCAGTGCTGTGTATTATGCAGAACACTGTACAGTCAAAAATACACCAAATAGACTCTAAGTTTTAAAACAAACATTCTGGTTTATTCTATGTAATAGAAGTCTTTATTCCTAATAAACAATTCCCATTGATTTTCTAAATATAACATGTTATTGGCAATTATGTAAAGGTAGAAATAGTGCTACTAATTCTTTGAAAATGTTTGTTAGATCTTAGTCATACATGTAACTATGATCAAGGCATTTTAAGGACTGATTGAATCCATAATTAATGCCATATAAAGACATCTCTATTAAAAAGCACCAGATTAACCAGTAGTCCTGGTGTCTGCTGTGATAGAGTTCATGAAAACCAGTTTATAAAAATGCACAAGCAAAAATTAGAAGAAGATCTCTTGTGATGAGAAATCAAGAAGTTAAGGAAAGAAAAACTGCAAATGCTTCAAGAAAATGTTTGTCATTTATAAATTAAATTGTCTGGTGTTTAAATGTGCTTTGGGAAGCCTACAGAGAACAGATCTAGACAAAAAAAAGGAACCTATAAGGAGTTCTGGGTTTGGGTTTGGTTTTTTTTCAAGGTTAGGGTTTTTCCTAGGTTTTATTTCAGCAAAAATGTGCACAGATGTCTCAGACCTCAGATATCAAAACTTTAAATTTTATGCATGAGCTCACAAATATTCAACTCAAAATTTTTTTTGGATGGATCATTAAGTGAGACTGCAAAATACTAAAATTATTGTGCAATTTAAAAAATAACAAAGTTTGCATGTGAGGGGAAAATTTTATTTCACCAATATAAGTTCTTAAATAATGGAGAAATCTGGATTGCTCTCCTTCAGTAAAAGATAGTAGGGTTTTTATAAATTGTGATTACATTGCTCAACCAGTAGAGAACACATCATTTCATGTGCTGGCTGTGGTTTCTAAAGGCATCTGGACTGACTAACGTCTTCAGAATTGGGTCTCCTGTTTATGGAATAAGACAGACTCCAAAATTAACTTCTGCCAACCCACAGCTGGCAGAGCAATTAAAATCAGCTGAGAAAAAGAATGTTCATCAAAGCAAAGCTACTATATAAAGTCAAAAGAGGATGAGGCACACTTTGTCATTCTAGATACAGTTTTTTATAGATAGATCTCATGGTGACACTCAGTCTAGATATTTTTACACATTTTCAAGATGTATTGTATTAATCCTGTATTTTGTTTTCATTATTAATCAAAAATCCTTTAGACTACAAAGATGTTGCTCAGGTTTGACTTACACTGGGCTAAAAGACATTAAATAGCAGCTATTCAATGTGTATTTTGTAATACATGTATTCTTCATATTGTACTTAAAATCAGGGTACTTATTGGAATAGAATTGTTGGTGGTTTTTAACATTTACTTTTTACAGAAAATCCCTGTTAATTTACTCAGAAAATGTACTTTGTATATCCATATCTTCTCCTTCTTAGTAATAGTGTTTACTTGGAATTTTTTCCATGAATTACTTAATTTTAGGCAAGTAGCTCCACCAAAGTACTTGTATATACTGGAAATAGTTATGTGTCAACTTTGGCTTCTGAACATATTTTTGCAGCACGTTGTTTTTTAGATATAGTCTAAAAAGTGCTTTTTTAGATATTGTCTTTTGTAGCTTTAGGCAAAATGGCCACTGTGCTAGTTTCTATTGTCATGAAGGACACTATTGCATGCATTTTCTCCAAAAGACAAGCTTAATATATTCTGTGGAGGCTTGTTCCTACCTGCATATATTAAAAGAAAAGAGACAGATCTTTTTTTAGAGATTAAGTGCAGATCTGATGTCTGTAGAATGGAGTAGAGTTGGTATGTTTTTTTAAAAAGATGGAGATGATCTCAAAGTGTACTGATCTTGCAGATTTTAATTACTGTGAGCAGTTCTCAGCAATGCTGACTAGAATTCCAGGGCTGCAACCAGCTGAAACAGAAATCCACACTTGCAAACTGAGAATTAGGATAGTTTGAAGAATGCCCACCAAGTTTGCAGAGCAAATTTAACAAGAGCTGCTAAAGTAGCCATAGCTTTCACTGCTTGTAGACACTGCTCACTGGTACCCAGCTGGATAGCAGGTGGTTAGTGGGAATCATCACAAATCCTCTCATTTGGTTAGTGAAAATCTGGCGCCTGCATTAATGAGTTCTTTTAAAAGCAGGAATTAAAATTTTGTTTTAGCTTACTGAAATACTAGGTGATCAGCAAATTCCATTCTCTAGGAAGGTATTTTGTTCCAAAGAAGAATTAATACTTTATGAAATTAATTGCTTGATGTGCTGTGCTGTGTGTCTCCATAAAATTGCATTTTAATTTTATTTTGAAATTTATTTTCCAGAAAACTCTTTTGTTCACAAATGTGATAGAAGAATGTATGAAGTATAATACCTTTTTTAATTTTGTGTTGGCTTGAGTTTTTTTGATTTCTTAGCAGAAGGTAGATAATTCAGATGCCTTTAAATTCTTGGTTTGAAAAATCTATAAATTGTAGCACATTGTTGATGTGTGTTGATAGGACTCAAGGACACATTTCAGTGTAGGAGTCAGGAGTTTGGATGATAGCATTCCTATTACCATGAATAGGGCTTGCAGGTTGTGTGATCATTCTGGCATTGAATGCTTGTGTGCTGCCAGTTGGCACTGCTGAGTGCCCATGAGCATCCAGCCCTCTTCTGCTGTTTTCAAAAAGGACCCCATAAAAAGGAGACTTAGAAACATAAAGAGACTGCTTTCTACCCAAATCCTCTTGCTACCTGCTGTGCAGAAAGAGGTTTGTGCTACTGGACACTTGGTTGCCCATGTGGGTACCACTGACAGATGCAGAAACAGGATCCCACATACCCATGGCATTCCCCATAACAGCCAAATCTGTGTGGCCAAATCTAATCCACAGCCTTCTTGTCTGAAAAGTGGTAAACAAAATGGAGCAATCCATGGCAGAATTTTCTTCTCTTGACCCTTAATAAGTTCATTTGGTGTCTGTCATGTGCAGTAAGTATCACTACTCGGTTTTCCATCCTTCAAAGTGACATGAGAACCAGATGTTTTGATTAAATCTGCTCCAAGCAAATGCAGCTATTCTTTTTTCCTTTTATCCTGTTGCCTGAAACTTATGCTTAGCAAGTTTTTTTACAAGATCTTTGTTTCACTTGCAAATCTATATTTTAACATTCTGCAGTATTTTTTGCTGAACAAATACCTAATTTCTCATCAGTGTCACCCATCTCAACAGTTTTGAGCAACACATTTTGACAGATACCAGGCTATTTGTTATGTGTGCATTAATTTGCTAAGGGTCATCTCTCTGTTTTCCCTCTTAGTATAGGTTGATCGAGTGTAGGTATCTGAAAACATGTTGCAAGTACATTTATATGGACTTTGAGAATTTATTATGAAAGTATATGTGACTAATATTTTACAACAACTATAAATAGAAAGTAATTTCTCTAATATGGCAAGCATAGTTAGAAAATCTGCCCTCTATTGTAGTTGGTGTGGTTGGGGCTTTTTCAAGCTTTTGCTTAAAAAATTAACACGGCTAATTGACCTAATGATTTCTAGCTCGTTTGACTTACTACTACATAATTATATTAGGACAAGATATTAAATCAAGCAAGTGTTACTTGTGCTGCTACTGAGGCCTCCCACTTAGCTGCATGATCTCTGAAAGTCATCTAGTATGTGTTGCAACAGGAATTTTCATTTTGTTCATTTAGGTAAAATCTGTGCTAAAACTAATATGTTCTGTTTGAAAATAAGCGGTGAGACTGAGAGATTTCTTCCATGTCCTTTTTTTTTTTCTTAAAGTAGTTTTATAAGGTTATTCCATTACTGATTTATGTTTCTTTGATTTCAAAATGCTTTCCCTTTGCAGTGCTGCAGGCCTGCTTGCAACTGATTGCTGACAGCAAAAGTGATATCCAACAGAAAGGTAAGAATATGTGATTTATAGTTAACAATTCCATGGGATAACTGTTTTAACAAATTTTACCTAACTTCAAGGCAGTAACTGAGTTTTAACAGCAAATTTAAGAATAAAATAAAAAAATAATTTTTTAAAAACCCAACAACAACAACAACAAAAAAAAAAAAAAAATCAAAAAACAACAAGGAGGTCCCTGCATCTGGAAGGTCCCTGTATCTGGATGGCTCTTGCAAATATCATCTTTTCAGTGGGGAAATCCACCTAGTAAGACGGGAAGTTCTATCTAGAAGTCAGCTTTGTTAATTTCAGCAGGTGAAAATGAAGAAAATAACCTTTCCAATCACCCAAAATTATTTTGTCTTTTAGATGATTCAAGCATTGTCCCTTGGCTCCTGAGCTTTAAACGTGGAACAGCTCTGGAAGAACAAGGAAATAAAATAGTGATCAAAGAAACAGGTTATTTTTTCATATATGGCCAGGTGAGAAAGTTCAATTCACTTCATCACCTGACTTTTGTAAGGACTTTTTAATGTCTCCATACAATAAGTTTAAAGTTTTCACCTCTTCTTTCTGTAGGTTTTGTATACAGATACAACATTTGCTATGGGACACCTAATACAGAGGAAGAAGGCTCATGTGTTTGGTGATGATCTCAGCTTGGTGACATTGTTTCGCTGCATCCAAAATATGCCACAGTCTTATCCAAATAATTCTTGCTATACTGCTGGTAAATATCTGCATTTTCCTTTTCTTTGTTTGCAAATAAGCTGTATCAAATAGAATCTGTAGTGCTGGGCAATTGTATTGTAGCAGCCATAAAGAACAGGGCCTGCATTCATGGATCTGGCTAACTGAAAAATTACAGAATACTTTCAGAAAATACAGTTTTATTTAAAGTATCAGCAATTGGAGATTATGCATCTAGTTTGGTGATCTGAACAATTTTGCTCTCTCCATTGACTCTGTAATGTGGTTAGACATTTTGGGGCTTTCAGTTAGATGCCTGAGGCAGGAAAGAGGAATACCTACTGTCCTCATTGAAGAACTCAGTTTAACTTAGGAGTTGAATTTCACATTTAGTCATCCCAAGAAAATATTAAAGTGCTATATTCTTTGAAATGCCATGTGTGGATTTTAGCCATCCAATACTTGGATACCTTACTGTGATATTGCTACTCCTTATAAAGGCTACTGGATTTTTAGTCTTTGGTTTGATGAAAAACAATTAATTCCTGTAAGGTCATCTTTATGACTGCACAAATTAGAAACACCACAAGAAAGACTAATTAAAATATGTAATGCAAGTCCAGCAGGCTCAATGGTCAATATATGTGTATATTCCTGCAGTAACATTTAAGGAATTAGCATCAAGACATATAAAACCCCATATATAATCTCATAACTGTCTGTCTTTACAACTTAATGGTGGACTTGAGGGCTTTATCTTTGGTCATTTTCCAGCAAGATTTTTTTTTCAATGCCTTATGAAAACGTGGGTAACACTGAGGGATGGAGTTGACTGTCAGCAAGTAATGACATGAAACAAATGGGATGTGACAGGAAGTAATTTTTTTTTCCAAATGAAAATAAATTTAAACTAACTAACTAATGAACTAGATACTTTTTCCCAGCAATTGAGGCTGTCCAAACATTTCCTTTGATTTTTTGCCCCTTCAGTCACACATTCTGGCAACATAACCACCTTCAATTTCATCTATATTCTGATTTTACCTTTTTACCTTTGTATTACTGCTCCCCTTTCCTGACTAGGATCTCTGTCTTGCCACTTCACAATTCCTGGTTCCCAAATTCCTACTGTTCTGTTTTCACCTGGAAAAAAAAGTCCTGACTGCTCCCTCTCATGCTGTTGGGCATGTGTCACAGCAGATATTAGATGTGTTCTCAGCTCAGCAGCTGCAGCTTGAAGGCGACATGCTCTTGGTTATCATATCAGCTGATGTGTGGCTGACAAGAGGCAAACTTTTGTTCTCTGCAGTTGCAGTGGATCAGCTGATGTCTGGTAACTTCATGAGGTTGGTAAAGCTCATAAGACCTCTTCCAGAAGTGTGGGAACAGAGTGGTCTGGGGCCAGTAATACTCAATGCTGATTTTGACTGTCTCATCACCATAACATGAGGAACCTGAGTACACCACTGTTAGAATTTTTTGCTGTGTTTGCTGAAGTAAACTGTGCTATGCTGAGTGCAGTGTGGAAATTAAGTCCATCTTCACAGAGGATGTTAAGTGTCAGCTTTGGATAGGCTGTAAACTCTAAGATTGTACCTAAAGATAAAAACACTCATCACAAGTAACAAGCCATGCTTACATCTGGAAGATGACACATAATGACTTTTGACTACCATTTGTAAAGTAGTGTATTTGAGATATTAACTTAAAAATATTCCAAATCTTTTGCCAGGCATTGCAAAATTAGAAGAAGGGGATGAACTTCAACTTACAATACCACGGAGAAGGGCTAAAATATCCTTGGATGGAGATGGTACTTTTTTTGGTGCAGTAAGACTCCTCTGAAGCCCTTCATTTCTTTTTTTATGCTTAATGCCATTTTCTTCTCTACCTATGCCTTTGTCAGAAAAAAATATTGAATTGTAATAAAGCTGCCAATTCAGCCTCTCCCAATTCACCACAGGCTTCTAAGAATTTTCTTCACTTTAATATGCAAACCCAAAACAGGAAACATACCAGCCATACTTGTGATATAACCACTATGTGATTACCAGGAAGCTAATTTATTTTAGATAATGGGAGACTGTAGATAACAACTATAAAACAATGAGGTTTTGGCTTTGAAACAATTTGTTATCCATATGGTAAACCAAAGGAGGAGTTGACCAAAAACAGCAGCATGACCAGGACCACAGACTATCAAATTGTTATCAATTGAAAAGGAAATCTAAAATAAAAGTGTATCCTAGATTTGCATTATTTCATCAGTAATGTATTTAATATATAAAGTGTGGAGAAAAAATATTGAACAGTAGATTCCTCACCACAAAATGAAATTGTTACTTGATGTGTTCTGAGTTTTGTTTTTTTTTTTTTTCTTTTCCCAAAGATACTGGGGAAGGAAAAATTCTAAACGTCTGGGACAATTAAAACAAATATACAGAATTGTAGCCACTGTCTTGCTTCTTCCCTGTGAACAAAAAGTGAATAAATTACTACAATCTATTAGCATTTACTAATTAGAATTCATTTTACTGGAAAAAGGACATGTAAAACACTTCAACAGCTTAATCTTCAAATCATTGTTACTTGTCAAGGAATAGGTGTACACTTCTATGTAAACAAGGCTGGCACAGGAAGAAACACAGTGAGATTAGACACAGTACCATGGTTGGAATTGGATATCTGGCTCCATAATTTCTGTAATCATATATATGTGTGTACATATATACAGTATGCAGACATATCTGTATATATTTGAGAGTATGTATACACACATAGGTCTTGGGCATTTAGGAATAGAATTTTATCTTCTTTTGAGCAGTTTATCCAATGGAAATACTACTTCATACATATTTTCTATATTTCCCTTGCTTCTTGCCATGAGCCATTCTATGGAATACAGTAAAAATCCAATAGATCTGGAACCAGCCATGCAACTAAGAAAATACATTTGTATCTCAGAGGCTTTTTCTGCCATTTTGAATATAATGCTTAACTCTGTTTTACAAATATATTCAGATTTGTTGAAAGAATAAAGAGATGTCCTTTTTCCTTTTCTTTTGTCTGGCTGCTTTGTTCAGTAGGTAGTATTTATGTCTTTTTTCATCCCAAATATTTTATGGTCAAAGGAGCTATTCTACTTTTTCCCCTGCTCTTCAAGAAGCATTGAAGTGCTATAGGAATAGATAAAAAGTAAAACCCCAAGTTTTTGAATTGTACTTTATTTGAAAAATATTTTTTAGGACCTGAGAATTGTGTTATATAAGCTCACTTAGTAAAGAAAAGATGCTCTGCATATTGCAGTTTCCTTGTCTGTTTTTATGAATTGTGATCTGATTGATTTCTCATGGTGATAGATAATAAATAAAAGAGATTTGGAGCTCAGAATTATAAAGCATGGTAAACTAATGAAACAATTATTTCATCTTCTCTGGGCTTCGGGAAAACATTTCGGCAATAAGCATATGTGTATTGGATTTTTACACTGGGATTTTTATGAGACTTAACTACAGTTTCAAAATATCTGCAAATGTCCTCCTATTTTAAAATGTCTTTATTATTATTGAACTTTGATGTGCTGAATTTGCCAAAAAGGCATTTTAAATCCAATAAAGGAGCCCTCTATTTAACCAAGCTTGTATAATGCTGCATATAAGGTAAAACAACTGTTAGCATGCAGTGAGTTGTTTGCTATTACTGAAGTACATTAATTATGCCCAGAATCTCTCATCAAAAGTTTGTTGATTTTAGCATTGTCTGATTATAGGAAAAATTTTGTTGTTACTGTTGCTTTCCCAGAGTCTTGGTAGCTAAACTTGCAAATCTAACTTTTATTGTGTAAGCTTCCCCAGTGGTTTTGGTGGGCTTGTGTCTGCTTAGCTTAAGCCATTTCCCTGGCTGTATTTCTTCCTTCTGCTGCTGACAAATGTGCAAAGTGCAGACGTTTGGAAAGGGTCTGGCGCATGATTTGGCTTGAAGGAAAACTTCTGTCTTCTGAAATAAAAATTTTCAGAGGTGTTCCCTTCCTTAGAAGGTTGAAACTGAACTTCAATTTCTTCACAAAAAGCATGAAGCATGTTTCTGTGAACCACGAGAACTCCCACATGTGTACAGAGTGCAAGCTGACAGACTGTTCCGATATTTCTACTGACAAATCCGGCAATTTTGTTGCTGTCAGATTAGCTTTTTACTGGCTTCATGAGAAAACTTGTCTTCTTAAAATTAACCTGCTTCTGCACAAAGTTGAGTCTTAACAGATCAGCATTTTCTGATCAAATCATAAAGAAAAGGAGAATAGTTCATCCCTGATCATTCTGCTAACAAAGAAGGTAGCAAAGTGCATCCAGACCACCACCACACATATGCTTCAATGAGTGGGAGTTAGTGAAGCATTCTGCATTTGGGAGATATATTTAAATAAGTGTGATAGGCAATAATTAGTATCTAGTTGGTTCATACAATATTCTACATTTTTATCAAGGATATCTAGCATTTAAAACAGGCTTCTGCAAAAGCAACAAACTTTGTGCACACTCTCGTTCTTTTTCATGTGAAGTAGCAGTGTGGCAAACATAAGGGACTTTTTCTTTCCAGTGCTTTTTTAACAGAAAGTGTGAAATTGTATCATTCTTTCCTTTTTAATAATGTGCAATTGACTGATAATAACTGATTTGAATGCAATGTATTTAATGTAATGTGCATCTCATCTCTTTTATATGATGTGCAGTCACGCACCCTGACAACATACAGAGTATACTCATTATGTGACTCTCCTATATCTGACTGTTTCTCAAATTGCTCAGCATTTGCCAATTTAAGACTTTCATTTCAGAGGTCCCATAGTTTTGCCAAGCTTATACTGCTGGAGCTGACAGTTTCTGTATCTCTGGTTTGTGTCTTAGGTTTAATTATCTTGGGTTGTCTTTAGCCCTCAAAGTTCTATTCTTCTAAAAATGAGGTTTGGAAAAATGCATTCTTTGGAATTTATTTTAAAACTTTGGCTACCTTTTCTTTGGAAAGGCCAAGAGATTTTGCTTTGAAATAAGAAATGTGTGTAATGTGGGGTTTGCTTTGTTTTAAAAAGAGTTTTCTTTCTTCCTTCCTCTCTTTCTTCTGGACTCTCACAGGGTATATGCTTTTGAAGAATATTTTATGCTTTCTCATGTTAAGCATATTCTATCTCTATGGAACCTTCAAAAAGAAGAGGAAAATGTTCCCAACAGTGTTGTGTCTGGATTTCACCAGTAAGGTCGAAGCTTGTTTTTCAAGGTCAGTCCAAACAGTAGTGAGAAGGAAGCTGATGCAAATACAGGGAAGAGGAAAGCTAAACATTTGATGTAGAAAGACTCTCATGGAGTTTGCAGGTTACATAGATCCCAGCAGTGATGGGGAAAACAAATTAGACCTGGAGCTGGATGGCAGGAACAGGAGAGACCCTAGCTGGGATTTAATTGATTGATTTCTAATTCACAAGCTCTCTTATTCATAGCACACAGCTCTTAACTCATGCACCTATGAGCAAAACACAGGGAGCGCTCTGGTTCTTCCTCCTCTGCCATGGCACAGGTGTCACACTGTGAGGCATGAAAGCCTCAGCAATCCAGCTGCTTCTGCAGCCACTTCAAAAATTCTTTGGGTAAGCTGACACCTTCCAGCTTGGACATTTGGTCTACACCATCTCTGGGAGTCAGCAGTTTTTGCCAGACAAGCAACAGGCAAAGATGATGGCTGCAGGAGACAGCAGGCTGCAGGTGACAATGGCTGCATAAAGACCTTTAGTCCTTTCTGGCCTCTGTGTCGAGCACACGTGTTGCCTTTGCTTTGAACAGCAGCGACCCCAGCACACATCAGGGAATAACACAGAGCATGAGCCATGTGTTAGCCAAAATCTGAGCAGGAGTGAGTGAAGAGTCACACCATGGGGAGTGCAGTCAGCCACTGATGCAGGCTGTTCACAGATTTCCAGCACTTTTTTGGATAAATCCCTGAGAAACATAGTCTGAATTTAGTGTTGATCCTTCTTTGAGCAGGATGAAGTACAGGCCTCCTAAATGATCCCCTTCCCCTGCCTGATTCTCTAAGAAAGCAGGAGATGTGAGAGACAAAGAAAGGACTGAAACTGGTGGGTCAGAAAAGGTCCTGCTGGGGAAGGAAGAGTGTTCATTTCCTGAGTGCTAATGAAACACAGGGTCCTCAGTGTGTGCTTCAACAGGATCAGCAAACATTTATGTACTGAGCAGGGCAGGTTCCAGTAAAGCACAGCAAGCTGCTAGTAGTCATCAGGTATCACATGGCCTCAAACCTAAGAGTGTAAATTGAATCAAACCAAGTGGCCAAGTAATAATCTTCATTTACTCTCTTGCAAGTTTCCTTTGACTTTTTTTCCTGCTCCCCTCCGCAGTTCACTCAGTGGATAGAAGGAAGATACTTCATCCTGTGGAAAATAAGATATCGATGGAAAAGGTTTTAAGCTGAAGGCCAGAAATATATCTCAGAAATGTTGAAAGGAAGAGGCAGAACATGCAAGAAGAGAAATTAGTGTCCTGTTTAAATCAGAATTGCATTCCCTTTCTGTCAGTGAGAGCTGGCTGAAAACTCATGTTTACTTTCCACAGATGTTGATTTATTTTCTCCTTTTAAGGCTAGAGTTGTTTCAGTTTTGACTTAAAACCACTTCTACTAAAACTTTTTTTGGCCAATCTACAGATACTGTCTCTAGTCCTGATGAATGTCAGTTGTTCCAATGGCTATGGGAAGTCCTGTGTCACAACACGTATGTGAATTCTCCCGACTGTGCGTAGGGTTCTTGCTTCCCAAAGCTTCTCAGCCTAGGGAGGAGTCTTGATGAGCTCCTTTGAATCTAGAGACTTCCACTTTCAATTTCCCTGGCTCAGAAGCCAACAGCCCTTTTGGAAGTCTAAGCTGAGTTCCCCCCAGACATAATTTTCAGTTTCATAACAGTTTGTTCAGTCTGAAATATTTTAAGGAGAACATGCTGGGCTCTACAAACTGTGGTTTTGACAAAGCTCTGTTTCGTCTGAAAATTTCCAGACTGCCCTAACCTTTGCTGTAGAGTTCCTTAAACAAAATTTTTCACAGGTGGTCACTGAGTGAATGTTCCTCATTCTCCGTCTGTCTGACTGATGCCCTTGTGGTCTCATTTGCAGAAGTGTTGAAACACACAGCTGCAACTGAAATTAGCAGGAGTATGCTTTGAATACATGGAAGGCTGTATAATTCTGCTAGAATTCTCCCGTGGAAATACTGCAGCAACAAATATTCTGAAAAAGCCCCAGGGGAAATAAATTCTGATCTGGAGACAAACATAGTTAGAAGTGTGCAGTCAGCCAAGAGGCATGTTTTGGAAAAAGTGTGAGGAAAATTTCTGAAATCATTGCTTGGGTACTGGACATTGTGTGCATTGAACCTGATGGAGATCTTAATGGGAAGGACGATGTGAGAGTGTGTAAAGTAATTTCTGCTACAGCTAGTAGGACTGAGACGACACAGAAAACTTTGTCCCATCTTCACTATGAGCATTTAACTTTGCATTGGAACATTTGGTGGAGGTTGGAGACAGGATATCCAGGGGTCTGCTTCTATTTACTCCACTAAAAAGGGAAGCTTCACTCCCCACAGACCTCATAGAAACTACTTCATGTAGCTGTGGAAAGGTTAATGACAGTTCTACCTGTGCTTAGAAAGTGTTTGTCTTGAAATTAAGGGAACTTGAAAACAGCCACTTCATAATTCCTAGCACCACTGGAGAGCAGACCTAGCATTTTTAAAGGGAGAAGAGTAAGGGGGGAAGTTTTGCCAGAGGACAGCAGATAAGCACTGTCTGGTAGCAAACTGCTGTCTCAGAATTTCTTACCTAGCTTTGTCTTTGGAACAGGACAGTCACAAGGATGGCAGGGATTTCAAAAGCACTGTTGATTTTTTTTCTTTCATTCAAAGAGTAGATTTTCCATCTCCCCACCAGCTCAAGAAGGGGATAATAAGAGCAAAGTGAGTGGGTGGGGTGAAGTGCATGTCTGATGAGATGGTAAGTGGGAGAGGTAACAGAGGTGTAGTTGTGTGGAAGGGGTGAGTGAAGATGAGACAGCAGCAAGAAGACTGTTGTGCTGCTGCTGCTGCCTGTCTTCCCCCAGTGGCTCCATTGCTCCATGCAACCTTTCAGTCCTGTGTTAGTCTGGCATTTAATTGCAACTGGTAACTTTTTTGAGAGGAAGTTCATGATGGGTCATACTTACATCTCTTTCCAATTATCAGTTGCAAATACCAGCCAAATTTACCAGTGCTCAACCTGCAAAATAACACCAATGATGCTCTGTTGGGCTGCTATGCTGGAAGTGAGTCAGGGCAGAGCAGGCTGATGAGAAATGAGGTTGAGTCTGACATTTTTTGTCTGTAAAAGGATGATGGTGGTATACTTCCCTACCTCTTAGGCTGCCAGAAATACATCTTCCACCATTAGCATATGCAATGAGCAGTGGAAACAGGATAAGCATGTAGTCTGCTACTTTTCCCATCGCTTATTTTATTTCTTTCTTTACTTGTTCTTTCCAAAATTCCTTTGTCCAGCTTTATTTATCTCTGTACTCTCCTGCATTTGCCACTACTATACTCAAAACACACCAAAAAAAAAAAAAAAAAGAAAGGGGGGGGGGGGGGGGGGGGGGAAGGAG
>VZRH01001274.1:194469-217171 GCA_013397555.1 Urocynchramus pylzowi
AAGAAGGGGGGGGGGGGGGTGGGGGGGAAGCAGATAATTTCACTGTCTCCATCGTTAGTTTTTCTTGGATAACCTCACACAGTCATCATCATCATCATCACGTCTCCGGGAGAGCTGGAGTCCCGTGAGGACGGTCGGTAGGGCCGGCCTGTCCCCACCGGAGGGCAGCAGCGCACTCGCAGCGAGCCGCAGCCCCCGCCGCTTCCCATCCCTCTAGGGATGCTAGGGAAAATCCCTCTCCCTTTTAAACCCTGTGTATCGCTTCTGACACTGCAAATGGGAAACGCGAAAAACAAAACGAGAAAAGCAGAAAGGAAAAGAGAAAAAGAAACAAAAAGCTTCTGGAGCACCAGCACCAGTGAAGTAAGCTTTTCTGCCAGATTCTGTGAGTAATTATGAGTTACTTCTATGAATAATCATAGAATATCCTGAGTTCAAAGGGACTTACAAGGATCATCAGAATCCAGCTCCTGGTCCTGCTCAGGACAGCCCCAAGAATCACACCAACACACACAAACATTTTAAGAATTTTGGTCACTGTTCTAATTGGATTAGGCCCACCTTATTATTAATTCTGTCTTCCCTCTACTGACCTACCTGAGTCTATACACTCTTAATGTGTATGTGTATCAGCCTGGTATGAGGAATTATAATTTGGATGAATTATCATCCACAATTTCCTACCATGGATCCTTCTCCAACAGCCAAATGCTTTGTGTTGTTTTTTTCTTGGTAACCACGTTGAAAAACAAGGGTGGAAAGAAGAATATTTTTTCTGTAATTTAGAAGCCAATGCTTTGAGAAATTTCCTATAAATCTATTTCCTCACCTTGATTTAATATCATAGAGGCAAGAAGAAAAAGGAGTCCTTGTATTTCCATAAGTATCTTACATCTTTGAAGGCATTACTCGAGTGCCTGCAGCAATCTTCACATTTTCACTGGTTTCTAATACACCTCTTTCATTTTGGCTGAAAACCTCTTTTCTGTTAAACTGGGAACAATGCAAACCCCATCCCTGTTATCCTACTCTCTAATTCACAACTTTAGAGCTTATATGTTGTTTGAGTCTGCTCAAATACCTGCTTCTTTGGAGATGGTGATTGCTTATATAAACTCATTAGTTCTCTTCACAAAGGAATTGTACTAAAACTGATCCCTTGGGATGCACAAACTTTTGGTCTGTGCAGAAGAGCCAGGCAGAATGGCAACATCACACACCATTGTAACTAAACAGTGCCTTCTTGCTCAATTTTCTTACCCTAATGGTTATGAATATAGGAGATCACATTGACTTTCTTTAAACACTCAGGAAAAGGTTCTTTTGACTTAATGAAGGCATCAGCATCTGCCATGAGGAGGCCTCCATGTTTTGAGGTAACTGTCTGGTACCTGACCTTAGCCCATGGGGAGAAACAGGCACTTCTGTGTCAGTTTGACTTTTCCTTATGTAAATGATTCATGGCTGAGGTGAGTCATACTGAAAATTACCTTTTTTTTCTCTGTGACTAAAAGACACTCAAGTTAACACCTCGCACAATGTAGCTACCCAAATTTAGAATAAGCAGATAACGGCATATAAAAACAAATGAAAGAGGATAGTCTTCATGGCATGCTTTGTAACTTGGCATTTAAGGGGATAAACAGATCAAGAGCAGCCTGGCTGAAAAGTACTTGGAAGTGGTGTGGGTGAGAGGCTGGACTTGACCCATCACTGTGGGATGGGTACGGTCGACATATGGGGCCCTCAGCTCCCCTCAGAAGGGAGTCAGTGCTTCCCTCAAGCTGAAACCTCTTTGACATTCACAGACTAATCACCCTTTCTGATGAAAGCCCAGAGCATGACACAGTTTCATTCCAAAACCTGGCCCACAAGAGAAGGAAGTGGTGTGCTGACCTGATTTCAGCTAATAGCCTGGTGGTTAGTGCACTTGTTGAAGACGTAGGGCACTGTCCTGAGCCTGGGAGGGAAATCAAATGTATGCCTCAGGTCTCTCAGGTCTCCTCTCTCATCACTCCTGCTCTGCAGAGCAAGCCTAAGACAGTCTCTCACAGCTGAAGGAAAGATGTGCATGGGAGGACAGAGGTTGCAAAGGTGAAACTTAGCCTTACTTGAATTCCAAAAGCAATGTTACAGATAAGAGCCAAAATCCTGTTTGATAGTTGCCAAATTCAGGGTAATGGCAATGAGAAAGCTCAATGTTTACTGCTGGCTGCTGTGAACCTCACTCTGTGTCCATCCTAGCACTTTGCTGTGGTGATTCTGAACATCTCTCAGTTGCAGATGGTGAGGGGTTAAAATACTTTTGGTGTGAGTTACTTTATCTTTAAACATTATAATAAAAAACTTTCCTACAATTTATTCATTAAACCAAAGTAAAATTCAGAAAAACGTTCATTTCAAGGAAATTCAGAGGTCTCTCAATCTCTAAATGCTTGTTCTGGTATAGCTACCAGTGGCTATCAGGGAAGAAATTAAGAGAGAATGTTTACACTATGTAGATGAGAAACAACTCATATCTGGTAGTAGACACATATTTTTTATCACTGGGAATCGTGATTTCTTAAGTTGCATTCGTTATGGGCTTTGTTTCTACCAAAACTGATCTCCTTGTCTTTGGATAGTAAAACATCAGAGGAAGAATGGTTCCCAGCAAAAATCTGTTTCATGTAAATTCCAGAAACCCTTTTCACTGTAACTATTTTCATTATTTTGTTTCTATTGGAACCCACACATTCTCATTCAGACAGAAAATCACATGATAATTTAGGCTGGAAGAGACGTCTAAGATCATCTGAGGCTAACCATTAACCCAGCCTGCCAAGTGCACCACTAAACCACGTCCCCAGATGTCACATCTACATGTCTTTTAAATACCTCTGGGGTGGTGACCCAACCATTTCCCTGGGCAGCCTGCTCCAAGTCTTGACAACTCTTGCAAAGAAGAAATTTTTCCTAATATTTAGTTTAAACCTCCCCTGGCACGACTTGAAGCATTTTCGACATTTTCTCTGATTTCTCTCCCAGTTTGATACCTGTGAGAAGACCAAGTCCTCTTGCCTTGCTACAGCCTCCTGTAGTTGTAAAGAGCCATGAGGTCTTCCCTGAGCCTCCTTTTCTTCAGACTAAACACCCCAAGGTTCTTAATTGCTTCTCATCAGACTTTGCTCCAGATCCAGCATTGCTGCCCTCCTCTGGCCATGGTCCAACACCTCTTGTGTTTCTTGTCATGAGGGGCCCAAAACTGAACAAAGGATTCAAGGTGAGGCCTTATGAATGCTGCAGAAAAAAAGAGTGAGGTTTCTCAAAGTACTCACATAGGGCTTTCTGTGAGTAAAGAACCCCCTAATCTCATGTATGCTAGCATAGAGTTTTGTCACTGCCTTTTTATGCCTTGAAGTTGGATGTCTTGAGAAATTCACACCAAGAGTGTAATACAGAGTATATCTTCCTCCAAATGTTAACTTTCTGCTCTTCTGGAATTTTAGGTTATGCTTTTTATCACTACAGTTCAAAATATAACTAAATACTTCACTTTTAACAGCTTAAATCCCCAGAGAATAAGTATACAGATTTTAGAAGTTAAAATAAAGGCATCTCCATTTTTCAAATAGTAGGATTGTTTAATTCATATTGGATGGTTTTCCTTAAACTTAAAAAATAAAAACTTACCTTTCAGAACACTGTTGGAAGTGTAATAAAAATAACTTTTTGTTTTGGTTTGGTTTGGTTTTGGTTTTTTTTTGTATGGTAGTATTCATTTGTTTGATCTCTTGCTAGAATGACTAACAGTAGGATTTAGTATCACTTTAACCAATTCCAATCTAGGTTGAATATAGAGCCATACAAATTCTCTCTGTACAGCCATTAAAGATGGACTGGAACCTTCAAAGGATGTTTCATCTAATCCTAGAATAGCATTATAGGACAGCTGGACTGCCCTCAAGGTGACTGTCTTTCACTATTGATCATAGAGTCTGGAGGGCAGGCTTAGATGTGAACAGTTAATTTTTTGCAGTGAAACCCAGGTGATATATGAAACTATTCTGTAGTGCAGGAGGATTATGTCTCCTATTGGAAACCATGTGGACAATTAATTAAAATACAGCCTTCTAAGTATATTAGTTGCATTACTCACCAGCTATGAGACAAATCGACCCTTGGACAGGAATTGGGGTATCTGAATTGCTGCTTTACCCCAGACCAGGAGAGCACTTTTGAAGCACCTCTCTCACTCTCCCCCACCTCCTTTGAGCAGTTTGGCTCAGGTGTCAGAGCAGTCCTGGGATACATGAACCAGGCTCCTTCCCAGTGCTGCAAACCTGTATTGCGTGCTCCAGGACGACAGGTAAGGCTCTGCAATTGCTCCTGGGCATCCAGGCCTTGCAGACCTATTGTAAATGAGAGTTAGTAACATCACATCAACATTGAGCAATGACTTTTAGACATGTGTGTGCTCTGAAACCAGTAGAAGGCAGCAGTCGCTAGAGGGAGCCCCTAAATCACCATATCCTACATCAAACCCCACTTCAGCTGGTCGATGTTGAAGCACTTTAATAGTGTCACAGAGTGTTACTGCCTCCAGTACTCAGAAAAGAAAACGAGGGAAAAAGACAGGAGTATGCAAGGCTTCTGCAAAATTCGACATTCATTCCACCTTCTGAAAAAATGCAGACTTTTCAAAGATTTCTCCACCGAAATTTGGCTAGTGCAAATTCAGTGCATTGGTTGGGAACAGAATTAGCTTTGCCTAGACCTTTTAAAAACGTCATCTTCAAGTAGCACCAGGGAGAGGGCATTCACATTTCCCTCCTTCAAAGATCAAACACCCAAATGGGCACAAGTTGTCACTCTGAAAGTCTTTAGACCACAAGCACAGCCCTGCTTCCTTTAATTTCATAACACCATAGGTGTGCCCAGTGGCAATTCCCAGCAGCCAGACTTCAACAAGTGCTACTTAAAGCAGCAAACTGGGCTGGCTCTCTCTGTGCTTGAGGAGGGCTGTGTAAAAGACAGCAAAGTCATGTTCCTGTAGTGTAACTGCAGACATGCATTCAATTTTCTGCTGTATTCTAAGTTTAGTAAATAACATAGCAGTTATAATTTGTGGTTCTCTGTTACAAATTCTACAGAATTTGCAAGAAGTCCTGGAAAAGACACAACAAGGATATGAGAGCTATGGAGATGGCTCCAGCTGCAAAAGAAACTCTCTCAGTCAGCAGGGATTGATTGCAACCTGGGCAGAAAAACCCAGAAGCAACTCAGAAGGTGTTTCTTGTTAGAAAACATGCAGCAGTAGAGGGTGTCAGACAACAAGAAATCCTGTAGACATTAATGAACCCTTGAAGTGCTAAGGGCCCAATGAGGGGAATGGGAACTAGAGAGGTACAGATTGGGATTCTGTAATGAATGTGGGGATCAGAAAGCAGACACTGAGAGAAGTAAAACCAGACACATCACTCCTTCTGTGCCTGTTGGCTGTAACCACTCCAGCATGTTAATGCTGTGGTGGGAGGGAACAGGGAAGGGATCACCTCTGGTGCTCTAACTTGCCTCAGAGGTACTCCACTAGTAATCCAACCTGAGCATTGCAATTTATACCACCAACTCACCACAACTACTCCCTTCTCTCATAAGATACAAAAATACAGGAAACCGTTAGTAAAGCAAGATTGCTAGTCCCAAAACATGCAGTACAAGAGGACTCACATAAGAAAAAATCAAGAAAGTAAGCATTAGCCATCATGTAACCTTAATTTGTCCCTTTAAGTGATGGCTAGGAAACAGGCAGCACTCAGAAGTGAAGCTGAATGACTCATTTTCTGAAAAAGAAAATTCAAGCCTCTTACCAGAATTTCCTCCCCACCCTAGAACTATTTGTCCCAGCATGTGCAGAGACAACCACCTCACTGCAGCGTGCACTCAGGGTGGCCATAAAGTGAAGAAATTAGCTCAATTTCTGTTTCTACAACAAAGAACTGCTGCTCTGTAAGCACAGCAATTTTCTCTTTTCCTTGGTGGAAGTAAGGAAATGTTTATTGGGAACTATTATTTATAGTACCTTTCATAGGAATGTCTCAGACTTGAAGGAGATTGTTCCCATCCCTTGAGAGACCGGTGGTTAGGCAGAAAGAATTTTAGCTGCATCTGTGGTACTCCCCAGCCTGACCCTCACGCCCTGTGTGAATGTCAGAGTTGTGCAAACAGCAGGGGGAAGTGCAGCTTGAGATTCCATGAGAAGCCAGAACATCCAGCTGCTTGGAAGCTCTGGCATAACATGCTTTTCCTGTGGTGAGCTGTGGGACGTGCAGCTAGGGCACATTTCGGGACTGCCTTCAGAAACGCTGCGCAGTAGCAGCAGTCCTCGTGCTGAAAAAATTTGGAATCGTTTTAAGTCACCAGTCTATCAGCTGCCTGCTTTGAACACAACATGACCAGGTACTGTATTCCTCCCTTACTATATTGGGAAATACACAGGAAAATGTTAATGGCTATTTGGAGTTTATTTTTCTCCTTCTGTAGATAAAAATATCTCAAGGAAGTTTTTCAAATACTTTTCCCTTTAGAACAACATTATTCTCATACAAGGCTATGTACGAGTGAGAGCTGCAGGCTATGTGTTTACCAGTCTGGGTTTGCTTTTATCTTATCAAGTCTACAAAATAGGAATTTTTAAAAGAAATTTTCACAGACTGAACAGTACTGAATTGAGTATTAACTGTGTGACTTTTCACTGAGTGTTGCCAAAGTGATGCCACAAATACGTATTGTTTTCAAGAAAAGTGTGTATGAGTATGTCTAAAACAATGAATGTTTCCTCTTATGGGATTTTAGTATCTTGTAAGGATTTTGTTGGAAAGGTAAAGACTGATTAAAAACTTTGAATCAACACAAGAAAATAATTGATAAAATATGAAAGATATCCAAGATATTCCCCCCAGGATTATTAAAATAGATGAAGAAAGGGACAAAAACTAAATTATTTTGGTGGAGGGATTAACAATGGGAGAGGGAGGAAGGAGTTTTGCTTTAAGCCAAATTCAGTGCAGAAAGCAGAGGGGAATGTTTGCTTGTGATTTCTCTGCCTGGGCTCCATCACCTTTCACTGAGGAAATGGCTTGACAAGGATTATACCAGTCAGTATAAAAAGTCAGTAGCTGTTTTCTGTATATTGCCTGCTATTTCACAGGCAGCTTCTGGGGAAGCTCAGCCTTGAGCTCCAGCTGTGCTTTGAATCAGTGTCTCTCTACCGTGCCACAACCAACTGCACAATTAAATCTGATTATTTCCAGCTCCCTTTTACTTCAGCTGTTTTGGAGGCTCATAGGATGTAAATGTTAGAGATGACTGAGGTGTTCTCTTGTACTTTTCCTATAACTGCTTAGGATGCAGCAAAGGCACAAACTCACATGCAGGAAACTGAATATCTCTAGATAGCAATGCTGCATCAGCTCTGGTGCTTGTAAGCAAGTGTTTGGATGTCAGTTTCCTAAGCACAGAAATTTAATTTCTCCCACTGAAGCTTGTAGTGTTGATGGATAAAATGCAAGAACTATGAATATTAACTAAACTGCTTAATACATCATTTCTGGAAAACAAAAATAAACATGAAACAAACATAATTCATAAAACTGAGATGCTTGGGACAGTTGAGCCAGGTGTGGGATAAATTTCAAAGTCCATTTAAAAGCCTTAGAACAAAGCTCACTCAGCCACTACTTCAAAGTCTTCAAATAGTTTATCTCACTGTCCTGACAGTGAAAGGAAAAGCCCCAGAGAAACCTCTTCATTCTCAGAGTTAAGTAACAAGAGGTAACAAGAAATTATAATTGTTGGAAAAAGATGACTAGATGACTAAATGACTAAAAATTCCTTTTACAAACCTGAAAAGAAACTTAGCACATTATGAGAAAAATCACAATGCTGCTACTGTCTATGGTTATAGAAATGTAAATTATATTGAGGACTGGGTTTTAAAACACTTTCTTTTCCTTTCTGAACAGTAAGTATTTTTTATATAGATGATTCATGTAAGAAAATTGAATAATTTCAGTATTTTGAGATAAACTTCTTTACTCAAAAAGAAAAAAATCCCTCTAATAAATGAAGGGCTAGCAATAAAAATAACATTAATGCCTTTACTTTTCTTCATTTAGGGTCTGATCTGAGGTGCACTGAAATATCATAAAACAGAATGTTAACAGGCTTTGAGTAAGTTTTTAATGTATTTTTATTGCAGTTACTACTAGGAAGATGTAACTATGACAAAGTACTCTTGGTTTTGCAGGATTTGAACACTCCAAATGCAGAAATGATTTGGAAACTAACATCTCATTGGTAAGAAAAAACTCATGAGTTACTGTTGTATCATACTTAAATCTAAAGTGAGTGAATCTTAATAATGACTTAATATCGTGTTATAAAAGAGTAACATTGTTTATCTCACAATGTAATTTTTGTTCGTTTTTCTTGTTATTAACATTTTCACAACCCAAAGATCCCAGTCCAGGCAAAAACAATGTCAGAGGAAGCTGATCCCATTCTTAACTTCCCAGAACAATCCTTTGTAAACATCCAAAGCCATGAAGCAAAATCACTTGTATGCCATCTGCTACATGCAAATTCCCATGTGAGACTGCTCACAGGAAACTGGGAAACAATCAGGAAAGGAGATTTTAAAGTTATGGTCCTGACATTTTCCTCTTCATTACCTCAATTTGGGTAAATGATAAACACTTAGCACACCCTCTGTGCCTGGACAGAGTGGTCTGGTCTGCAGCCAAGCTCAGATCAGAGGGTCTCTGGCCACTCTGTGCAGGGGGAGTGATGAATGGCCAAGTCACTGGCTTCTCTCCTTCTTCTGTGTTTCAGGTCACCCCTGGTTACACTCTTGATTTTTGGTCTGCTTCTGCAAGCACCATTCACACAGCCTTCCACCATCACACAGCCAAACTTTGTCCTGTTGCTGGCTGATGATCTCGGCATAGGGGATGTAGGTTGCTATGGGAATGATACTATCAGGTAAGGAAACTGACCCTAAGGGTGAACAGAGCTGGTGTGATATCTAATGTAAACCTGAAACCCTCGGCCCAGCATTACCTCACAGCCTGGAGGGCATTCCCAGGGCCAGCTCTGCTATGTGGCACTGTTTTACTGTGGTAATATGACAATTATTCTTGTGTATTCCTGAATTACCTAAAACTTTAGAAACAGCTATACCCAAAGGCAGAAATGGTGTCCCCTCTTCCAACACACAGGCCTCATTACCTCATTTTAATTCTATGTTACCGCTCTTTCCTAGTCTCAAAGTTAAATGACTGCAACAAGCAATGTTACTAGGAAATATTTCTCTTTTTAGCCTCAAAGACATAGAATTTGCCTTCTTGTTGAAAATTGTGCCACCGTATTGCCTGCTGGCTTGTAACATGCTTGAACAAAACAAAATTTTCTGCGATCCCTCCCCTCATCCAGCAAAGTTCTTGGAATCTCACCCTGAAAGGCTTCAGTCAGCAAGTCCCTGACAGGCAGCTGGTGATCATAGGTAGCTGATAGGGTCCTGCAAAGCCAGGCCTCTACAGCATCATCCCCAAGGCATGGATTTTCTTTTTACACTCAGGGCATACTAGCAAGGTGACTAAGTATCTGGGCTCTCTTTGCACCTGGTTCTTTGCAGTGCAAAAAATGGCAGGATTTTGAAACAGCAGTTTGGGAAGCAGACCTAGTGCTCCTTTGAGGAGGAATGTTTATCAGCTAACTGAGATGGCAATTGTGCTGAAGGGTGGAACTACACCAACTGCTTTGCCAAGTTACCCCGGACTGCACCTCTGGTGAAAGGCTGTAGAGAATAAGAAATGTTGCAGATGTTGTTTCCTGGCAGCATGTCTTTGAGGGAGGAATCCATAACAGTACGAGTACGAAGCAACAAAACATCCAGGATCTTCCAAAATCCTACTGAAGGTTTTGCCTTCTTGTGAACACCATTGAACTGATAATTGCAAAATTGCAAAACTGAAGCTTAATCTAATTTAAAATAGAAGTAGACACACCTTGAATTGGAAGAGGGGGATATTGTACTCTGAAATGTAATATATTATCTTGTCTGTAAGCTAGGTAAGCTTGTTTTTGTTGGTTGCCAGTTGTTTGCAAAATACCCTCTTCTCACCTACTTACTCACACGTGGCTTAATTCATGTTGCCGTGAGAGATTGACACTACAGTGTGAAAGCATGCAGGATTTCTTTCCCTTTTTCTCCTTTTTCCTTGCTACAAATGTCATGAGAAGTACCTTGTTAGCTTCCTTATCGGTGCTGTAAGTCATGTAGCATCTTGTCTAGCCAAGCACTGTCACCCTGTGGCAGCTAAATTACCATTACACTGATACACTGAGGCTGATACACATCTCTTTAAGAAGCTGGTGTAGGAAAGGCAGCTCTGGGGGAATGAAAGATCATCGCTATGAAGGTGGTGAGGCACTGAAACATGTTGTCCAGAGAAGCTGTGGATACCCCATCTTCAGAAGTGTTCAAAGCCAGGTTGGATGGGGCTCTGACCAACCTCATCTAGTGGAAAGTGTTCCACTGCCCATGGCAGGGGGATTGTAATTTTGCGATTTTTAAGGTCCCTTCCAGCCCAAACCATTCTACAATTCTCTGATTTCTGCAAGACTCTTCATAGCAGAAGGAAAAAAAAAAATAATGATTTTTAATGAAGAAAGAAAAAGAGAAATATTTCCCCATTACTTGAGAAAATTTAAATAAATTGCAAAAAAATTTCCTGGCCATCCTCAAAGAGAACAAACTTCTGAAAATAAAGATAAGTATATACTTTCTTATTCCCTTGAAAGACTCTCTGGATGATATCTGGTGGCATTGGTTGCATTTTCAGGACCCCAAACATTGATGGCCTGGCAAAGGAAGGAGTGAAGCTGACCCAGCACATCGCTGCAGCCCCGCTCTGCACGCCCAGCAGAGCAGCTTTCCTCACTGGCAGATATCCCCTCCGATCAGGTTTGCCTTGCAAAGCCACACGGTGTCTTTTGGTCTCCCTGCGAGCCTCCCAGGGACCCCGGCCAGCCCCGAGCCGGCAGACAATGGGGGGAGCTCCCCCGGTGCGTCCGACAGCGGGGGGACACTCTGGGGACACTCAGAGGGGGGACACTCTCTGTGCCCCCAGGGCACTGATGGCAGCTGGGCTAGTGCCTTTGCAGCAGGAGAGACACTGGAGACAGTGGGAGAGGAAAAGGCCGACTCTCAGCAGGGGTAATTCCAAGGTTTATTCAGAGCTCCCGAGGGACTCCGGGAGCTTTGCCAAGGTCACATTTAAAGGGAGGTGGAAACAAAAAGTAGATAACGTTTGTTGACCAATAAGGATGCTAAAGGGATGGGATCTTAAGGAATGGACATTTTGGGCAATGTATAGGATACTTCTTGGGGGGCTGACTCTTGGCCTCCAGCTAATCACACGACGGATTGGGCCGAAGGTTCTGGATAAAGAGGATGGGATGCTGAGTGATTGACAGAGGGTCAGGGCGGGGGGTTTGGGGATGATCTCATCCCAGGAGAATGTTAACATAGGTATAGGGAAGGGGCACAGTTTGGGGTAGACTACTTAAGAAAACTAAAGGAATATAAAAAACTACTACAAAGTATTACAAAATATAAAAACACACTACAACATCACGGCCTTTAAATGTTGCTTTGTTGCTGGAGAGAACAGTGTCATACAATGGGCACAGAAGAAATGAGGGTGTGCAAATAGGGGTGTCACAGATCCATCCTCACTGAGACACCCAAGGTGTCAGATAGGCTTTGAGGTGGCTTCTGTATTTGTAGGGTATTTGTGAACTGGTCTGGGGGGAAGCAGAGCAGAGAAGAAACAGCTCTGTAGAGAATCTTGGTCTCCCCCAACACACAATTTTAGTTACCTTTTGACTCTCTGTTGTGCAGATTGCAGCCAGAATGGAGCAAACTTTTACGTTCAAAAAAGTCATTACACAAAACATGAAGAATAGTAACGACACACTTACAAAGCACTAGTTAATTTAATTTCTGTCATAGGTGACTCCTCATCAGATCAGAAGCAGCTCAGCCCTGCAGGGAGCAGAGTAGACCTGTGCAGTTGTGTGTCCATTCCTTCCAGTCAAGGTGCAGAACGAGTCATTCATGGGAAAGCTTCTTTACGTATCTGTCAAAATTAATCTGTCCTAGGAGATAACAGTTTGACAGCAATATTATTTTTCCCAATTGTGTTTTTGAAGAAAAAACACTATCCTGTCAAACTGCATCACTGAGATGAAGAGGTATGAAAAACAAATAGCTCTACATGTTTCTAACGGCAACCCTCAAATGCTTGTTCTAGTGCAAATTACCTTTGGAGCCTTCATTCCTGAGGCATTTTGAAGCTGATATGTCATCCTACTTTTATCATGACAGCTCCCACTGAGACTGGTAGTTTGAAAACACACACGGGCTTGTACAGACCCTTTCCCACTGTAACAACAGGGCCAGAGATGTTCAGTGTAACAATGACAGATTGAACTTTACATAGTGCTGTATGATGAGGTTATGCCAGAATAAAATACTAAATGGAAGGGTGTAAACCTGCAGCTGAAGAGAAGATAGCTACTCTGTGGGGCTCAGAGATCAGATTTTCCTTGCTGCTGTGCAAGGAAGCCCTGAGTTCCCTGGCAGCCCTCAGTGAGCTGGAGTCTGAGACTGACAGGGGGCTGAAGTCTCCTTGTGTTCCTCCCTGCCCTCACATTCACACTAAGGAAGTGCATTCCATACAGCCTAGGTGCCACTGTGACATATAAAATCTCCTATACAACCATGTAATTCCAAATGAAATGAAATTAAAGAAAAAAAATCTCAGAAATTTCAGTATGAGATACAAAGATGAAAGAATAGGTACTATAGTGGGTGTTAACTCTTTCTTAATCTTGTCAAGGGTCTTAGATTCATTTTCCCAAACAAACAGCATTAGGACAAATGTTTAACACTATCATTTCAGTAAAATCAGGAGACAAAAAAGTATGTTGGATAAAAGTACTCAGCCCTTTATACTTACTTAGATTGGTTTTTATTGCATTTTTAGGGATGGATGCTATAAACGATTACCGTGTTATTTTTTGGAATGCCGGCTCAGGAGGGCTTCCTCCAAATGAAACCACTTTTGCCAAAATACTGCAGCACCAAGGCTACAGCACAGGACTGATAGGTATGGGGGCACTCCTCTCCTAAAGATGTTCTTGAACCTGTTTCACCTGCATGTCTCACTCAAACTGTTTGATTTAGTTAGTAACTGCTTGTATTTCAGTTGTAATATTTTTATTTCCTGTTTAAACATTATACGTAAAAAGATACTGACCAAAATATTCCTCTCTTAAAAGAACAAGTATATGATAAAGAGGACATTTTTTACCACTGATGGTACTTTCAAGCACAGCTGTGGTTATTAAAATGCATAACAGAAAATGTTATTAATTCCTGAATATTATTATGATAGGTATAAGATACTTATTCCAATACTATTTCATTTTTAAAAAAGTAAAAAAAAATGAATGCCATTTAAATATGCACAATAATGTTCAGAGCAGAGTCACACAAAAAGGAGCAGCTGCTACTTAAAACATTAGAGACAGTTAATAGTGTCACAAGATTGGGCCTTGCAGAAACAGAAACAAAGCAATTATTTTTTTCTTCAGTCACAGCATGCCATGGTAGGTCACCAAGATTTCAGTACAGCCCAAAAACACTGCCTTCTTCAGCATCAATGTGAATTTCATTTTACTTTATAGTGCTATTTTTTTAGTACAGCTGTAACTTTTGGTCATGATCTTGTTCCAAATAATTATTTATCTTAGATGTGTCCCATAGTTCCACAGGCTGATAAAGCACAAACATTCCTGGCTGATTTTTCAGCTGTTTGCCCTACCTCATCTGAGCATGTAAAATGTCAAAATCCAAAATCTGTATCTGGCACATAAAAATATTAGCTGCACAAATCTACTGAATTTACTAATAGAACTTCCTGCAGAAATAGATTTGTATTCATTCAACAGAATAAATATAAACCACACAGGACAACACTAAAAGAAGCCTTCCAAGCAATTCAAATTCTACATTACTGAAGTTCCATCTCCTGTTAGTTTTGTAGTGACATTATTTTAGTTGTTTAAATCAGCTCATAAAACAGACTGTGCATGCTTCATCTTGGTTTCAGCATGTTATCACTAGCAAAACAATCAGATTTGTCTCCACTCTCCCCAGGGAATTGCCCTGCAGGGGAGTCATGCTGCTTGCCTCCCAGAAGCAAAAAGGGGAGGCATTTTCCCTGTGGGCATCTCAGCTAAAATCACACCACAGGTGCCAAAAGCATCACTTAGATTAACTTAGATTGACAGATCCTGATTAATTGCACCATGGGGGATGATGGAAAGCACCAGTGATAGGTGACACACAGCATACCACAAGAATTTTACATTCAAGTCATGAAGCAAAAAATCTTAACACAACATCTATCCTTGTCACCACAGCTGAATGAACACTAAGTAGTCTCACCTGAATTGTTTGTGATTGTTTTGCCCTGAGCACAACCAGTTTAATTGCAAAGTTAAATCCTATTAATAACCTGCAGCCTGAGGTGGTAATGAGGTTTTTTGTTGGGAAATGCTTTGAAGGTTCTTTGTAGTTAGAAAACCAATGCTGTATAAGTAATGCCCTCAAAGATTAATTTATCTTAATTATACATTTAGTTTAGCTTCTGGAGATTTGATTCTCTTCTAGCATATCAGAAACCTTTATTGACCTCGGCTGGAGATTTAGGTGTTGGAGAGCATTGGAATCCCAAGAATACTTTAGCTGCACCTGTATTTATGACCAATGCATTTATGTATTGATTACAAACCTGTTTCATTCTACAGCTGGCTCTAAATATGTCAGGAGGTGAACTGAGTAGAGATTTTCGCTGAAAGCGATTCATCCACTTACACCACAACTTCCATTCTTTCTTTATATTTACAGCCAAGAAACAGCATTTTTTCTTCTCTGGGGCAGTTTTTCTGCTCCTATTGTAATGCACTGCAATTCTCTTGAAACCCACTCAGGGTTGGCTGCTTTTATACGTACTGATAACATACTGAACCATTTCTTGAGGATAACATCATCCTGGAAGTGCACAGTTCCTCTCTCTAGAATAAGAATTAGTTTCAAATTAGTTTTCAAGTAAAGTTCTTAATGTCCATTATGCTCTGACATCCAAGATCTGCAAAAAATGCCATTAAGCCTCAGATGAGTGGTAGATTTTGTTCACTCAATTCAGACATTCTCAAACCACAGTGTTTGAACCAAATGAGCCAGCTTACTATGTCACCACATAAGTGCCTAACCAGGCTGTTTGAATAAACTGGAGGGGAAGCAAAAGCATGGTTTTGATGTGCAATTCATGAAAGTAGTTGGTATGTTCATAATGAAGAACAAATTGTGTTGCAAAAGGTCAAGACATGCTCCTTTTGATAAATGAAAACTTCAGTATTTAAAAGAAGTAGGCTTAAACTTTTTAAAATTCGATTAAATCCAAATAAGTGGCAAAAATATTTATAAAACAAAGTCTTTTATTCTCAGTCAGTATGTGGAGATATAATGATCATCAAAGTTACTTTACTGTACTACAAATGTACAGCTTCATGAGAAATCCTGATCTCCTGAGCTCAAGTTTTTCTGGATCCAGTGGTTTGTCTGGCAAACAGTTAAATGAGCTGCTAGTTTAACTACTCTATCCATATCTGCCCTTATTGAGCTGGCACCAACACAGAGTGTTGCCATAGTCTTGACACCAAGCACTTCAAAATCTCCCAAGAACAAGTCTACATAGCACTTTGAAAGTAAAGGGACAACAAAAGAAATTTATTTCCCCCTATGCTTACAAAAGGACAGCTTCCTTCTATTTGATACTTGACAGGTCTCAGGAAGGCCATATATTTTTGCTCAGTTTGGAATTTTTCTCAATTTCTAGTTGCCTTTATATGCTTCTTAAAAAATGTTTTATCAAAGCTACAGGGCATGAATATATATACAGAGCACGAATAAATGTGTTGAAAATTGTAGAGGTTTACTTTAGTCAATCCCATTATATAACTACATACTTGGTGTATTTCTGTGTAGGATGAAGCAGTTATCACAAGCAGAAAACAAGATGACTTTTTTAGAAATGTTTTGTGTAAGGAGAAATCCATTCTTTTAAAATATTATCTCTTTATATTTTAATAACTTCTATTTCCAGGGAAGTGGCATCAAGGTGTTAACTGTGAATCCCGCAATGACCATTGCCATCACCCTTTAAAACATGGATTTGACTATTTCTATGGGATGCCTTTTACACTAATAAGTGACTGTCAGCCAACAGAAACACCAGAGATGGACAGAGCCTTCAGAAGGAAACTCTGGCTTTCCACTCAAATGATTGGCCTCATTACACTCACTGCTGTCCTTGGGAGACTGACCGGCTTGATTTCAGTCCGCTGGAAAACACTGACCTGCCTCGCTGGGTTCAGTCTCCTGTTCTTCATATCCTGGTTCTCAAGCTATGGATTTGTACGGTACTGGAACTGCATTATGATGAGAAACCATGGAATTACTGAGCAGCCAATGGTGACAGACAGAACTACGTCCCTTATCTTGAGAGAATCCATTTCATTTATTGAAAGGTGAAGTGGACTTACTTTGACCACAAATTTTCTGGTTCTTGCACATTTTGCAACTTGTAAACATCACTTTCGTGTTTTGTGTCCTCATAAGTTTTTATAATTTTTACAGTATTATGTAGGATTATAAGTACTGTTATTTTTATTAATTTTAAATAATATCAATAGGTATATCATGTAATTAAAAAAAAAAGAAGCTGCTGCTTAAGGATGCGTCTCATTCCTAGCTTCACTAAAGGTGATAATACTTCCCAAATTCCATGGGTTGTGTTGAATATTTCTAGGCTATATTTAAGAAATATGTATACCTATCAATGAAAGCAGCATTGCAGCTTTAAGGAACAGCAGGTGATGTCAGAAATGTGTGTGTGGGCCAGGGAAGGAGAAGCAGAGCTGTGATGTAGCCTTATCATATGGACTGACAAGCGGAAAACAGCTGGTAGGGGATGAACCTGCTGCCTTCACTTCAGTAGCACAGTGGTGCTTTGCAATAGCAAACAGATCTTCAATCTGAAAGTTTTTTATCTATGATTCAGGGTAGAAAAAGGACAGTTTATATAGACCCAAAATTATTCTAAGGGATCCTAATCACTGGGTTATAATATCTTACAAAGGTGTTTCTGAAGGGATTGTTGAAATATCTGTACAAAATTAATACCATTTTCACTACAACTGATCTGCATTGAGAACGTTCCTCTCTAATAACACGGTGTTGATTTCTGTTTTGTAGAAATAAGCACAAGCCATTCCTCCTCTTTCTTTCCTTTTTGCATTCCCACACCCCTCTCCTCACCACAGAGAAGTTTCTTGGGAGGAGCAGACATGGTTTATATGGAGACAATGTAGAGGAGATGGACTGGATGGTGGGTAAGTCAGCATAGCATACAACAATGTCTCTAATTAACAAATACCTCAGTCTAAATAAAAGTTTTAGTTAAAAGAACAAGGAAGATGATTAAAAGCATGTAGAAAAAAATCGTAAGCATTTCATGAACATCTGTCAATCTTGTGTGAGCACTGTTGATTTCTAGTGTTGGTTTTTTACTTTCTCCAGTCTTGGGCCAAATGTTCATTCTTTTTTTTGGTGAAGTGTCTACCACTTTTAACCATGTCCCCTTAGCTCCTGTCAAGAAGCTCTCCTGTTCTTACTAAATATGTGATAATTATTTCATTTTCTATGATTAGTAATGACCAGGTCATTTCAGCCTCTTATGGTCATTTCTAAGCAGGACATGTCAGAAGTTGATAAAATCAACAAGCAAATTAATTTCAGATGAAAAGCAGCACGTTATTTATTTGTGACGGCTGCACTAAGCAGAATATTGGATATTTTTCAGCCATGATCATAAATCGAGAAATGTTCATCAGTGTTATCTGGTATGCCCCCCACAATAAGATTAATGTTATTTTTCAGCCTGTTTTTCTGGAGGGGAAAGAGAATTATTTATCATTCAGTCATGATGGACAAAAAGTACCCACATTTGCAAAAGAGAGAAAAGTCACATACGCATATAGGAAGAATTTGGTTTCAAACCTGCCAGATATTTACATACTGCAAATATAATAAAGGATGTCAACAACAGTTCAAGACTTACTTTTAAGTTTAAAGGCACTTAATTATTACTGCATATTATATCCATGCAGTAATATAATGTAAATCCTAACTGTGGTCTAGACAATATAAAATATGGGTAACTTTATGTTTTTCCATATTTTTCATGATGGCCACCACTGATGCAGACACTAACTTTTAGATCATAATTTCTTTCCATATTTTTACAGTACATGGGGGTTTTTTTTGCCCTTGACAATACAGGCTTCTTGTCTGTGACAGTGGTTCTTGCACTCCCTGTTAAAATACCAATAATAAAGTGGTTACAACACATCACAAATTTTCTGTGCTTTTAGTGACAATGAAATCATAACCACAAATATCAATCTTAAAAATAATAAACAATGAGCAACCTTATGTCGGTAAGAAATTACACTAGTAAATGTTTACAAGTCAGAGGTTAAAATTTATGAAGCATGAGGGAAATTTTTGCTTTTTCATATACACATATTCTTGCGTTTACAGGCCAGGTTCTAAATGCTATTGACAAGGAAGGCTTGAAAGAAACTACACTAGTTTACTTTGCCTCTGATCATGGGGGATGGCTGGAAAGACAAGAAGGTGAAAGGCAGTTGGGTGGCTGGAATGGAATATACAAAGGTAAGAGCTGTCAGGGACAGTGAAAACCCAGCAACAAATAGTAAAGAACTTAGGACATCCCTAAGGCTTAAGTAAGATTATACACTCAAGGAGTAACACTGGTTTATTACCAAGAAGCAAATATGTCTCATTCTAATTAGGCATGTAGCAATGTAGTAAATGCTAACCTGGGCAGGTGTCCTTTGTAAGCATGAATTCTCAGATTGTTGGGGTCTGGTCTACTGAACACACTTTCACTAATGCTCAGTAGGAGCTTAGCAGCAAAACCAAAAGAATAAAGAGAGCTCATCAAGGTAACATAATAATGCAATAAAAATTGTGCAAAAATTATCTTCATTTTAAATCAAACTTTTTTTTTTAAATTTTTCTTTTTTATTTAATGAAAGGTGGAAAAGCTATGGGAGGCTGGGAAGGAGGAATCCGTGTCCCAGGGATATTTAGATGGCCAGGAGTATTACCTGCAGGCACAGTTATTGATGAACCTACAAGCCTTATGGATATTTATCCTACAGTAGTTCATTTGGCTGGAGGGGAAGTGCCTCAGGACAGGTACAAACAAACGCATCTTTATTCCTCCTTCTTTCCCAAAACAATGGAAAATCTAGCCTGGAAACACATTCTAAGAGCTTGATGTTTGCTTTTTCAGTCCTGTTGCTTTTTTTAGACAAATCAATGTCTACGAGCTCAGCCACCTCTTCTCTGCCTTTGAGATTCAGCCCCTAGCTGCCATCTTCTGCAATCCCCTTCCTTGCCCAGAGCTGCCAGGTCCAGCGAGAGCTGTGCAGAGGAAGCACAGAGCTGTCCAGCTCACCTCAGGCCTGTGGTGTGTTTTTGGTGCTAGGGTGATCGACGGCCGGGATCTGCTGCCTTTGCTGCGAGGAGCGGTGGCGCACTCGGAGCACGAGGTCCTGTTCCATTACTGCGGCGCCCACTTACACGCCGTGCGCTGGCACCAGAAGGACAGTGAGTACACAGCCTCTTCCCAAAGAATTATGTCCAGTCTACGGGAGGGCACATTGTTCTAACACATTATTTTTCTGAGATTCCATTTTCCAAGTACTTTGGGTGTAATGTGGCAAACAACTTACTGTGTTGTATTTTGCATTGCCTGTGTTGTACAGCACCAGGAGAAACTGCTGCTTTAACTAATAAGTGTAGAGATGAAATGCATCCAGAAATGAACTCTAGAAAAACATTCACTCTTCCTTGTGATAACTGGCATTCTTATAACCAGCCTTCTGTGATTCTTTCTTTCTTTCCTGCCAGCTGGAGCTGTTTGGAAGGCTCATTATGTGACTCCCATTTTCAGTCCTCCTGGAGCTGGGGCTTGTTATGACAGAGGATTTTGCCCATGCTTTGGGGAAGGAGTGACCCATCATGAGCCTCCATTGCTGTTTGAGCTCTCACAAGACCCTTCTGAAGCCAAACCTCTCTCGGCTGACACGGAGCCCCTCTTTGACACTGTCATAAGGAAGATTGGCAGAGCCGTAGAGGAGCATCGCAGGACACTGACTCCAGTGCCAGAGCAGCTCTCTGTGTCCAACGTGGTGTGGAAGCCATGGCTGCAGCCATGCTGTGGGACGTTCCCATTCTGTTGGTGTGATAAGGAAGGTGACAATAAATTTGTTGACCTATGAAGAAGAGAACCTGATACTTTCTCAAAAATGTATTTAGAGTGTTTCCTTTGGGGGTGTTGACCCATGGGTCATTAGTTTCTCTAAATTGAGCCCTTATAAAATAATTGTTCCAGTGAATGGCACAGTATTTAGTAAAGGTAGCTTTAAGCTGGACACTCTCAGGGAGGGGTCAAGATAGATGATGTGAAGACCCTGTTTTAACTAGCATCTGCTGACAAGAGAATGAATAGTTCAAATGCACTGAAGCAGGCCAAGATTAGAGCTGTACAAGTAGTGATTCCGAATGTATGTTCAGAAGCTTTCCTTTGGATTTTTGCACTGACTTTCTAAGTGATTCTCAGACTGAGGTGTCCCTTAATTTTGTTATCCTTATCTCCCTTTTGTTACCCTGGCAATGCATTTTGTTATCCTTATCTCTCCTTTTGTTATCCTGGCAATGCGTAAGGTGACCCTACAATAAATTTTTGCAGCCTATTGCTTCCGAAATAATTAGAAAATAGTCTTGCCTGTGGTTCCTCAAAAAATCTTTCTTAGGAGAGGCTTTCTTCTTCCCTTGTAGCTAGTGACTCCAGCAGCAGTGATGATGACAGCTGATTGTCCTGGGCAAGATGTAGAGCTTGGAAGCATGACAACCTGGGCAGTGGCTGTCCGAGCTCTCTGAGAAGGGTGGGACTCCTCTGGCTGGAGTCAGCCTCTTTTCATGGAGAGGAAATAAAGGAAAGGATTGTCCTTTTCCAAAGCTCCCTTTGCCTCCAGCTCCCTAAACAGCACTGGTAAGGGCCTTTTGACATTCATGGCCACAGCAGTGCCACACTGATAACCAGTTTAGTGATTTGGGCACAGGACTGCACAAGCTACCCTGCTGCCCAGATCTCAGTTCATAAGTGCTTCCTGCTGACAAGTAGCATGTTCAGAAAAAATCCTTTGAAAGGTGGCAAACAGTAATTATGAAAACAAGCAATAATTTGCTATGGAAAAAAAAGAAATGGAGAATTAAGGTATTTTTTTCTTCACAAGTTACATTTTCACTTCAAAGAGCTAGAATTACCTAGGTCTATCTCTTTGCTTTTGTGCTTTTTTTTTGCTGCAGTTCTTTCCTTTTTTGTGTTAAAATAGTTGTTTCTAGTTACATGGCCTTGCAGGTAATGCTTTTTCTTTGTAGGACTGTAAATACATCTGTTCACATAAACATGTTTACACTGGCATATCAGAATAGTTAGGCATCTGAGAACATAATTTGCCCATATGTTTTACTTCACCGTTTTTAAATTATTCTTTAACTACTGTGTTAGGACCAATTTCTCTTATTCATCTTATTCAGTAAACATTTGGTTTATTTTGGTTTTATTTCCTCTGTTTGCCGCAATTCAGTCACCAGGAAATCTGCAGGTAAACAAAGCCCTGCTGCTTAAAAGCAAAATTTTATTTTATGCTGTGACTTCATGCATTTCACATGTTATAATTCAACCAGATGCTCCATCAGTGTTATTGATGAGAAAGGTGCTTAGTGTTACTGTGAAAAATTCAAGGCATTTGCTAAATCCATTACTTTCACATGTTCTGATTGCTGCTACTTCCTCCATTGTTAGAAATGTCTGGTTTTTTCCTCATTTGAGAGTATTCTGTTTAACTTGTTCTTTTTGGAGAGATTTAAAGGTCTTTTCATATTCAAAATCAATTGTTTTCTTTAGCTGAAATTACTGTAATTAGACTGGAATTTTTCAATTTTCTCAGTCATTTTCCAGGATATTACTTCCATTCTCAAACCAGTTTAGTATGCGGGATTTTATGTTCTCTCAATTTTTCAACTTTAGAAATGTACAGATGTAATATCTGTGAATATGAGCAAACCAGTTTTTCTTGTGCTGAAATACTTCATAGCACTGTAGGATATGTATATCCATTAGGACCAGGGGGTACTGGAAAATATCTGAGCTAGGATTTGTCCTGGGCTCTGGTGCCAGCACATGAAAGCACAGAGATAATCCCCTGCTGATCTCCAGAGTGCCATGGGATCAACAACCATTCAGGGCAGAAAGGACATTACAGCTGGAGTGATGTCAGGCAATGATAAAGGCATACTTGGAAACATACTTAGAAACATATTAACTAGCAAAAACTAATCAGCTTGCTCACATTTCTTTTTTTTTTTTTT